>CM019072.1:122143635-122278660 GCA_009667805.1 Leptobrachium leishanense | reverse complement strand
GAGGAGCCCCTAAAAGACACCCGCACACCCTGAATATATGGAGGAGCCCCTAAAAAACACACCTACACACCCTGAATATAATGGAGGAACCCCTAAAAAGACACCCGCAACCCTGAATATATGGAGGAACCCTAAAAATACACCCGCACACCCTGAATATATAGGAGGAGCCCCTAAAACACACCCACACACCCTGAATATATGGAGAACCCCTAAAAACACACCCGCACACCCTGAATATATGGAGAACCCCTAAAAACACACCCGCACACCCTGAATATATGGAGGAACCTCAAAAATACACCCGCACACCCTGAATATATGGAGGAACCCCTAAAAACACACCCACACACCTGAATATATGGAGGAACCCCTAAAAAGACACCCGCACACCCTGAATATATGGAGGAGCCCCTAAAAACACACCTACACACCCTGAATATATGGAGGAGCCCCTATAAAGACACCCGCACACCCTGAATATATGGAGGAACCCCTAAAAAGACACCCGCACACCCTGAATATATGGAGGAGCCCCTAAAAACACACTCTACCACCCTGAATATATGGAGGAGCCCCTAAAAACACACCTACACACCCTGAATATATGGAGGAACCCCTTAAAAACACACCTACACACCCTGAATATATGGAGGAGCCCCTATAAAGACACCCACACACCCTGAATATATGGAGGAGCCCCTAAAAACACACCCGCACAGCCTGAATATATGGAGGAGCCCCTAAAAACACACCCGCACACCCTGAATATATGGAGGAGCCCCTAAAACACACCTACACACCCTGAATATATGGAGGAACCCCTAAAAAGACACCCGCACACCCTGAATATATGGAGGAACCCCTAAAAACACACCCGCACACCCTGAATATATGGAGGAGCCCCTAAAAACACACCTACACACCCTGAATATATGGAGGAACCCCTATAAAGACATCCGCACACCCTGAATATATGGAGGAGCCCCTAAAAAGACACCCGCACACCCTGAATATATGGAGGAACCCCTAAAAACACACCCGCACACCTGAATATATGGAGGAGCCCCTATAAAGACACCCACCACACACCCTGAATATATGGAGGAGCCCCTAAAAACACACCCGCACACCTGAATATATGGAGGAACCCCTAAAAACACACCCGAACACCCTGAATATATGGAGGAGACCCTAAAAACACACCCACACACCCTGAATATAGGGAGGAGCCCCTAAAAACACACCGACACCCTGAATATATGAAGGAGCCCCTAAAAAGACACCCGCACACCCTGAATATAGGGAGGAGACCCTAAAAACACACCCGCACACCCTGAATATATGAAGGAGCCCCTAAAAAGACACCCGCACACCCTGAATATAGGGAGGAGACCCTAAAAACACACCCACACACCCTGAATATATGGAGGAGACCCTAAAAACACACCCGCACACCCTGAATATATGGAGGAGCCCCTAAAAAACACACCCGCACACCCTGAATATATGGAGGAACCCCTAAAAACACACCCACACACCCTGAATATATGGAGGAGCCCCTAAAAACACACCCTGAATATATGGAGGAGCCCCTAAAAACACACCCGCACACCCTGAATATATGGAGGAACCCCTAAACACACCCACACACCCTGAATATATGGAGGAGCCCCTAAAAACACACCCTGAATATATGGAGGAGCCCCTAAAAACACACCCGCACACCCTGAATATATGGAGGAACCCCTAAAAACACACCCGCACACCCTGAATATATGGAGGAGACCCTAAAAACACACCCACACACCCTGAATATAGGGAGGAGCCCCTAAAAACACACCCGCACACCCTGAATATGTGAAGGAGCCCCTAAAAAGACACCCGCACACCCTGAATATAGGGAGGAGACCCTAAAAACACACCCGCACACCCTGAATATATGAAGGAGCCCCTAAAAAGACACCCGCACACCCTGAATATAGGGAGGAGACCCTAAAAACACACCCACACACCCTGAATATATGGAGGAGACCCTAAAAACACACCCGCACACCCTGAATATATGGAGGAGCCCCTAAAAACACACCCGCACACCCTGAATATATGGAGGAACCCCTAAAAACACACCCACACACCCTGAATATATGGAGGAACCCCTAAAATAACACCCACACACCCTGAATATATGGAGGAGCCCCTAAACACACCCACACACCCTGAATATATGGAGGAGCCCCTAAAAACACACCCTGAATATATGGAGGAGCCCCTAAAAACACACCCGCACACCCTGAATATATGGAGGAACCCCTAAAAACACACCCACACACCCTGTATATATGGAGGAGACCCTAAAAACACACCCACACACCCTGAATATATGGAGGAGCCCCTAAAAAGACACCCGCACACCCTGAATATATGGAGGAGCCCCTAAAAACACACCCACACACCCTGAATATATGGAGGAGCCCCCGGCTGGTGCTGCTAGAGAGAGAAAATAGTAATGTTTAGGGAGTCTCCTAGATGGAGTAAACGTTTGTGTTTCGTTGGTTTCTCTTTACGGTTTAGGCTAGGGTCAGACTGAGGCAGTGCGAACGCGCGTTCTGGCGCACATAATCACGGCCGCACTAGCAGCAGATGCCGGGCAATGACGGCCAATATACGAAGTACGGTCGCACAAAAGTCCGGCTGCGCAACGCAAGTGGAAAACGAACGCATTTTTTCGAGAACGTAAAACCACTAGTACTGACGTACAGAGTGCGCTGCGTCCGCTAGAGGCGTGTGTGCGTGATTAGGAGACGTCAGACGCTGCTAATGTCCGGCCAACATAACGTCCAGATGCAAGAAGTGTTTTATTGATGATCCGTACAAAATCACGGATGAAACTGCGCATCGTATGACCACTATTGCGTATTCCGTGAAAAAATACGTCCATTCTTCGAACGCACATTTTCACGGACAACGTGAAAAATGCGTTAGTCTGACCCTAGCCTTACACAGAGATTATACGGCAAATAATAAACAGTCTGTGCAATTAATGAATCACAGAAGATACAGAATAAAAATCTCCTTTTAAAAAGTTTCCATCAGGGGGTTATTCAGAGAGAGGTGAATCTCTGGAGAAGTGGAAATTTTAGGTCAAAGTTGCCAAACCAGAAAAATTCTCCCATTTATCTAATTTTCCAATTCAGCTATTTTGGCCTAGAATTTTCAATTCTCCTAAAGTTCTCCCGAGTTTCCCCTTTGTCTGAATAACCCTGTATGATACAGTATCTGCGATTCCCTTAATAAATCACACCATACATTAATGCATCAATAAAGCCCTAAACCACTGAAACAATAGAACAATAATCATAATAAGAGCAAAAAATAAATACACGCTGTATTAGAACAGATTAAAATGTAGCATTTCACATAACACGTCAATAAAAAATACAAACGTAATGAAGCCACAAAAGCTAAACAGTAACCGCAAAAATAACAGCAGATATTTATGTGAACGTTGACACAAAAACGAAACAAAAAAAAAGAAACCACATATTGCACAAATCCACAGGTCTGAGTGCGGTGCCCTCGATGCACGTAGCCCCTGCACTAAGGCTAGGGTCAGACTAACGCATTTTTCACGTTGTCCGTGAAAAAGTGCGTTCGAACGAATGGACGTATTTTTTCGCGGAGTACGTGATAGTGGTCATACTATGCGCAGTTTCATCCGTGATTTTGTACGGATCATCAATAAAACCCTTTTTGCGTCTGGACGTTATGTTGGCCGGACATTAGCAGCGTCTGACGTCTCCTAATCACACACACACGCCGCTAGCGGACGCAGCGCACTCTGTACGTCAGTACTAGTGGTTTCACGTTCTCGAAAAAATGCGTTTGTTTGCCGCTTGCGTTGCGCGGCCGCACTTTTGTGCGACCATACTTCGTATATTGGCCGTCATTGCCCGGCATCTGCTGCTAGCACGGCCGTGATTAAGTGCGCCTGCACGCGCGTTCGCACTGCCTCAGTCTGACCCTAGCCTCAGACTCGGTCGAGCCTCGGCGCACGCAGCACCTGCACTCAGACTCGTAATTTTGTGCAATATATGTCTTTTTACGCAAAGGGATATATAAAAACCTAAAGAAAGGACAAGTGATGGAAAAGGAAAAAGGATTATATAATATTCTGCAGCAAACCCCCCCCCCCAAAAAAAACACACAAATGGTGAATCTATAGTGAATATAGTGAACACATTGAAAAGCGCAAAATCTAGCGGCATATAACGTGATACTAAATGACAGACTATTAATAATCCTTTTATTGGCCCAAAACGCCCGGAGAGCGAACGAAATTCTAATGATATCGAAATGCTGTGAGAGAAACCCAGGGCCGGATTAAAATCTCTATGGGGCGGGATTAAGATCTCTATGGGGCGGGATTAAGATCTCTATGGGGCGGGATTAAGATCTCTATGGGGCGGGATTAAGATCTCTATGGGGCCTGGATTAAGATCTCTATGGGGCCTGGATTAAAATCTCTATGGGCTGGATTAAGATCTCTATGGGGCCGGATTAAGATCTCTATGGGGCCGGATTAAGATCTCTATGGGGCCTGGATTAAGATCTCTATGGGGCCGGATTAAAATCTCTATGGGCTGGATTAAGATCTCTATGGGCTGGATTAAGATCTCTATGGGGCGGGAGCTGAACATTCTGGTGGCTTTGGAATTTAGTAAAATGAAAACATATTTTAGGTTATTTCATAGCGCAGATACAGGTATATGTAACCGGGCAGATACGGGTATATGTAACCGGGCAGATACGGGTATA
Organism: Leptobrachium leishanense; assembly: GCA_009667805.1. Taxonomy (NCBI): domain Eukaryota; kingdom Metazoa; phylum Chordata; class Amphibia; order Anura; family Megophryidae; genus Leptobrachium; species Leptobrachium leishanense. The sequence goes on along the minus strand of CM019072.1, from coordinate 122,273,842 downwards.
TGTAACCGGGCAGATACGGGTATATGTAACCGGGCGGATACGGGTATATGTAACCGGGCAGATACGGGTATATGTAACCGGGCGGATACGGGTATATGTAACCGGGCAGTTACGGGTATATGTAACCGGGCGTAAAACCTGGTCATGTTTGGTATCATTGGAAAGGTCATGCTCTGGCCTTTCCGGTGATCCCTCACATGAGCCTGTTGCTGCTATAGAGATGGAGATACAGGGGTCCAAATTGAATTAACCCGGCACTAAACTGAATTAACCCGGCGCTAAACTGAATTAACCCGGCACTAGACTGAATTAACCTGGCTCTAAACTGAATTAACCCGGCACTAGACTGAATTAACCCGGCGCTAGACTGAATTAACCCGGCGCTAGACTGAATTAACCCGGCGCTAAACTCAGCTTTACGTAGGTTTTATTATGTGATTCTCTCGCTCTTTCTCCTCCTTTCCAGTAGAGTTAACCCTATGCTTGCCGAGCAGTTGTCACAGTGGATGCAATACTCAATATGGGCCACTAAGTGGCAGCGTGTGACTACTGTATTCTGCTGCACATGGTTTTCATGAAAACTAGCCCCATTATCTGTCCTGGCTCCGCTCTGCAGCCTCATGCCCCCTGCTCATCTCCGCGAGGGTGGGGAGAAAACTGCTGGCCCTGCCAGCCCCTCCTTTAAGTCGCTACAAACACTCTTTTTGGAGTCTCCATATCTGGTTCACACACGTCGCGTGCGCGGGTGATTGTAATGAGGGGATTATCCCACATATGTGAGGGCTGCGGCCTCCGCGCGCACTGTGGGGTTAATCCCAAATGAGGGCACAGCGCGTTGTATGAACTCACCCGCATAACAAACCTAAAAGGTGGGCAAGACCCTCCGTACACAATTGAAAAAAGAAAAAAAAAAACCGCTATATTGCAGATCAGTACAAGCAAAGAGTGTGCGCGAACCAGAAAATAGACTAATCCTCAAAAAGTCCTGAACAACAAAAGAGGAAGCACAGCAGATAATAACAAAATACAAGTTTATTTAAGCCCAGTATAAGGCGAATGTCAGACGAGTGCATTTTGTACAGAATGTGCGTCTGTGCTCGACGGACGTACTTTCTGACTGACGACAAGGTAGTGGCCACACAGTCTGTTTTTTTCAATGACGTTATTTTTGACGGATGTAGCAGGGAAAATAAATTACAATGAAAAAACATTTTGTCAAAAATGCTGGACGTATAAATGCTGGACGTATAAATGCTGGGTGTGTAAATGCTGGGCGTGTAAATGCTGGACGTGTAAATGCTGGACGTGTAAATGCTGGACGTGTAAATGCTGGACGTGTAAATGCTGGACGTATAAATGCTGGGTGTATAAATGCTGGACGTATAAATGCTGGGTGTGTAAATGCTGGGCGTATAAATGCTGGGTGTGTAAATGCTGGGCGTGTAAATGCTGGGCGTATAAATGCTGGACATGTAAACGCCGGACGTATAAATGCTGGACGTGTAAGGCTAGGGTCAGACGAGCGCAGTGCGAACGCGCGTGCAGCCGCACTTAATCACAGCCGTAGTAGCAGCAAGTGCCAGGCAATGACGGCCAATATACGAAGTACGGTCGCACAAAAGTCCGGCTGCGCAACGCAAGTGGAAAACGAACGCATTTTGTCGAGAACGTAAAACCTCTAGTACGGTTGTACAGAGTGCGCTGCGTCCGCTAGAGGTGTGTGTGCGTGAATTGGAGATGTCAGACGCTGCTAATGTCCGGCCAACATAACGTCCAGATGCAAAAAGTGTTTTATTGATGATCCGTACAAAATCACGGATGCAAATGCGCATCGTATGACCGCTATCGCGTACTCCGTGAAAAAATGCGTCCATTCGTTCGAACGCACTTTTTCACAGACAACGCGAAAATGCGTTCGTCTGACCCTAGCCTAAACGCCGGACGTATAAATGCTGGACGTGTAAATGCTGGGCGTATAAATGCTGGGCGTATAAATGCTGGACGTGTAAATGCTGGAGGTATAAATGCTGGGCGTATAAATGCTGGACGTGTAAACGCCGGATGTAAATGCTGGAGGTGTAAATGCTGGAGGTATAAATGCTGGGCGTATAAATGCTGGGCGTATAAATGCTGGGCGTATAAATGCTGGACGTGTAAACGCCGGATGTAAATGCTGGACGTGTAAATGCTGGAGGTATAAATGCTGGACGTATAAATGCCGGACGTGTAAATGCTGGACGTATAAATGCTGGACGTATAAATGCTGGGTGTGTAAATGCTGGGCGTGTAAATGCTGGGTGTATAAATGCTGGACGTATAAATGCTGGGCGTGTAAATGCTGGACGTGTAAATGCTGGGTGTATAAATGCTGGACGTATAAATGCTGGGTGTATAAATGCTGGACGTATAAATGCTGGGTGTGTAAATGCTGGGCGTGTAAATGCTGGGTGTATAAATGCTGGACGTATAAATGCTGGGTGTGTAAATGCTGGGTGTGTAAATGCTGGGCGTGTAAATGCTGGACGTGTAAACACCGGACGTATAAATGCTGGACGTGTAAATGCTGGGCGTATAAATGCTGGGCGTATAAATGCTGGACATGTAAACGCCGGACGTATAAATGCTGGACGTGTAAGGCTAGGGTCAGACGAGCGCAGTGCGAACGTGCGTGCAGCCGCACTTAATCACGGCCGTAGTAGCAGCAAGTGCCAGGCAATGACGGCCAATATACGAAGTACGGTCGCACAAAAGTCCGGCTGCGCAACGCAAGTGGAAAACGAACGCATTTTGTCGAGAACGTAAAACCTCTAGTACGGTTGTACAGAGTGCGCTGCGTCCGCTAGAGGTGTGTGTGCGTGAATTGGAGATGTCAGACGCTGCTAATGTCCGGCCAACATAACGTCCAGATGCAAAAAGTGTTTTATTGATGATCCGTACAAAATCACGGCCGCAATGCGCATCGTATGACCGCTATCGCGTATCCGTGAAAAATATACTCCATTCGTTCCAACGCACTTTTTCACAGACAACGCGGAAAATGCGTTCGTTCTGACCCTAGCCTAAACGCCGGACGTATAAATGCTGGACGTGTAAATGCTGGGCGTATAAATGCTGGACGTGTAAATGTTGGGCGTATAAATGCTGGGCGTATAAATGCTGGGCGTATAAATGCTGGACGTGTAAACGCCGGATGTAAATGCTGGAGGTATAAATGCTGGGCGTATAAATGCTGGGCGTATAAATGCTGGACGTGTAAACGCCGGATGTAAATGCTGGAGGTGTAAATGCTGGACGTATAAATGCTGGATGTGTAAATGCTGGACGTATAAATGCTGGATGTGTAAATGCTGGACGTGTAAATGCTGGGCGTATAAATGCTGGACGTGTAAACGCCGGACGTATAAATGCTGGGCGTATAAATGCAGGACGTATAAATGCTGGACGTATAAATGCTGGGCGTGTAAATGCTGGACGTGTAAATGCTGGACGTGTAAATGCTGGACGTGTAAATGCTGGACGTGTAAATGCTGGAGGTGTAAATGCTGGGCGTATAAATGCTGGGCGTGTAAATGCTGGACGTGTAAATGCTGGATGTATAAATGCTGGACGTGTAAATGCTGGAGGTGTAAATGCTGGACGTGTAAATGCTGGAGGTGTAAATGCAGTCCGTCTGACCCCGTTCCATCACTCACACACAAAGCTATGCGGACGTTGCGGACGTGGCGCACTCTTCACATCCGTTCTAGCGGTTTTCCGTTCTTGTCTAAGGCTCATGTCAGACGAGCGCACCTAGTGCGCCCGTGCACCTGCACTTACTGGTGCCCGTCGCAGTCACATGATGCAGCGACGGGGCCGGTCAAACGCTTGTGCGCGCGCACGAACTGCAGGCACAGCAAGTGTCCGTGTAGCGTATCTCTCCGTTGATGCGCTAGAAAGCACGTCAACGGAGCTGCAAAGCACGATCCTCCATAGAAGGATCACTATTTGCACAGCTGAGGGCAGTCAGCAGCAGCACGGACGTTCCTTCCACTCTGCAGTGTGCTCGTCTGGCCTAACCTGCGTCCGTTGTGTGTCCGCACTTCTGTGCGTTTGTACTTCGTGTGTGGGTCTCTATTGATCATAATTGTATGCTACCACGGACGTTAAAATGTGCAGCAACACAGACGTGATCACTGCGCTCGTCTGACCCCAGCCTCAAAAAGATGATTTAATACGGACAGCACTGAAACACAAACATATATTGTGGCATGATGTCACAGGCGAAACATGAATCTACAGAGCAGCACTCAAAGCATGTATATATACTCCAAAAAAGGCAAAACAAATATATAAACATACAGTTGTGTTCAAAATGATTCAACCCCCAATGCTGTAAAGGGTTTTAGGGAATTTAGTGACATTTGTAATTGTATTCAGAATGAAATCCTACAAGGACTTTTTAAAGAACCATATGCAACTAAAATGACATCAATTGGTTTTGTAATACAGTAGTAAATGTTTCTTTTGTGAATTCTTCATTGACACAATTATTCAACCCCTTAAAGACTACCACTCTGAAGAACAGAGGTTCATTCAAGTGTTTTCAATCAGGTATTGAAAACACCTGTGGATGTCACGGAGCAGCAATAAAGCATAATAAGCACCAATTAGGCAGCTTTAAAATGACTGTGATACTCAGCTCCTTCTAGACATTTACTGGTGTGGTTACAAACATGGTGAAGTCAAGAGAATGGTCCAGGATGACAAGAGAAGAGGTGATTACTCTTCACAGGAAGGGCAATGGCTATAAGAAGATTGCAACGATGTTAAACATACCAAGAGCGACCATAGGAAGCATCATTCGCAAATTCAAGGCAAAGGGCACTGTTGAAACGCTACCTGGTCGTGGCAGAAAGAAGATGCTGACTTCGACTGCTGTGCGCTACCTGAAGCGTAGAGTGGAGAAAAGTCCCCGTGTGACTGCTGAGGAACTGAGAAAAGATTTGTCAGATGTGGGTACTGAAGTTTCAGCTCAGACAATACGGCGCACACTGCGTAATGAAGGCCTCCATGCCAGAACTCCCAGGCGCACCCCCTTGCTGTCTCCAAAGAATAAGAAGAGACGACTGCAGTATGCCAAAAGTCATGTGGACAAACCACAGAAGTTTTGGGATAGTGTTCTGTGGACTGATGAAACAAAATTAGAACTGTTTGGACCCATGGATCAACGCTATGTTTGGAGGAGGAAGAACAAGGCCTATGAAGAAAAGAACACCTTGCCTACTGTGAAGCATGGCGGGGGGTCAATCATGCTTTGGGGCTGTTTTGCTTCTGCAGGTACAGGGAAGCTTCAGCGTGTGCAAGGTACCATGAATTCTCTTCAGTACCAGGAGATATTGGATGACAATGTGATGCAGTCCGTCACAAACCTGAGGCTTGGGAGACGTTGGACCTTTCAACAGAACAATGATCTCAAGCATACCTCCAAGTCCACTAGAGCATGGTTGCAGATTAAAGGCTGGAACATTTTGGAGTGGCCATCGCAGTCACCTGACTTAAATCCGATTGAGATCCTCTGGTGGGACTTAAAGAAAGCAGTTGCAGTGCGCAAGCCTAAGAATGTGACTGAACTGGAGGCTTTTGCCCATGACGAATGGGCGCAGATACCCGTAGATGGCTGCAAGACACTTGTGTCAAGCTATGCTTCATGTTTAAAAGCTGTTATAACTGTAAAATGATGTTGTACTAAGTACTAAGATTGAATGTCACTTGGGGGTTGAATAAAACTGATAATGATGTGAGCACAGAAAAGACATTTGTGGTTATTTCATTATAAATGTTATATTTGTCTGACCTACACGTGCCTCTTTGATTTAATTGTAAGCAAGATGACTGAATGATCAAAATCAATGTCAAACTGGCCAAAACACTCAATTTCAGTGGGGCTTGAATAATTTTGAACACAACTGTATATCCATATATCTCACTTTAGGCCAGCGCCAGACGAGCTCGCTAGCTGCACCTGTACTGACGTGCTTACCGGCATCCGTCACAGTGCTGTGACGCTGCAACGGGGCCGGTCACACACTTGTGCGCGCACACGATATGCATGTGCAATAAGCGTCCGTTATCCAAGCCGCCCCATCAAAGCGCTAGGACGTGCATTGACGGAGCTGCAAAGCCTGATTCTCCATAGGAGGCACTGAGTGCGCTCAGCGAGGTGTCAAGTGGAAGGAACGTCCACTCTCACGGACGTTCCTTCCGCTCCCCAAAGACGCACGTCTGACCCTAGCCTTACTCAGCAACATAGGTGTCTCTAGGGGGGGCTGGGGGGCAATTGCCCCCCCCCAGGTTATTCCTTGCCCCCCATCAGGATTCAGCCTCCAGCCTCCCCCACATCTTCAGACCAATGTATCTCCAGCCCCGTGCATCGTACGTGGTCGGTCAAGGCATCATTGGAAAGAGCAGAGTCTGACTGTTGCAATGATACCCTACATATTCAGTGTAAAGACAAAATCATAAATAATGAAATAACAACTAAGCAATTTTTTTTCACAGGATGTAAATGGCTCAGCAGTGACAGGGTTAATGGTCAGACTATATATTACATTGTGTATTACTTTTGTTTTTGCCTTGGTTTAATTGTGTATTAATGGTTAATGGGTAGGCTTCATTCCTCGCAGTATAGATTTTATTTTTTTCATTTATTAATGGCATTTTAGGAGTTAATGTGTAGACTACATGTCTCACAGTGTATACATTTCGTGTTTTCACTTGATTGCTGGCATTTTACGGGTTAATGGGAAGGCTACATGCATCGCAGTGTATATATTTCACATTTTCACTTTATAACTGGTATTTTAGGAGTTAATGGATAGGCTACATGCCCCACAGTCTATTCATTTAATGTTTTCCCTTGATTGATGGTATTTTAGGGGTTAATGGGTAGGCTACATGCCTCACTGTTTATTATTTTATTGTATTTCCCTGGTTTTATGGCATTTTAGGGGTTATTATGGAAGTTAGAAACACTAAGGGTTATATTGCAAAGCTGGTGCTAACTTGACCAGAGCTGGTGCTAACTTACCCAGAGCTGGTGCTAACTTAACCAGAGCCATTATAGCCTATGGAGGTTTTAAGTTTACACCAGCTCTGGTTAAGTTATTACTTATCTACACGTGGATAAGTGCAAGATAATGCACCTGGGACGTAAAAACCCAAGGGCTGAATATAGAATATTTGATACATCTGAGGGTTGGGATTTAGGGGTTATTATTGCAGAGGATCTAAGGGTAAGTAGTCAATGTAATAGAGCAGCAGGAAATGCTGGCAGAATGCTTGGAAATGCTGGCAGAATGCTTGGTTGTGTAGAGAGAGCCTGTATTAGCAGTAGGAAAAGGGAAGTGCTCATGCCACTGTACAGAGCACTGGTGAGACCTCACTTGGAGTACTGTGTGCAGTACTGGAGACCGTATCTCCAGAAGGATATAGACATCTTAGAGAGAGTTCAGAGAAGGGCTACTAAAATGGTGTACGGCTTGAAGGAGAAAAGTTACCAGGAAAGGCTTAATGATCTTAACATGTACAGCTTGGAAAAAAGACGAGACAGAGGAGATATGATAGAAACATTTAAATACGTAAAGGGAATCCACAAGGTAGAGGAAGGGAGTATATTTAAAAGGAAACAAAGTAGCAAAACAAGAGGACATAGTCTTAGATTAGAGGGGTAAAGGTTTAAAAGTAACATCAGGAAGCATTATTTTACTGAGAGGGTGGTGGATACATGGAACAGTCTTCCAGTAGAAGTGGTAGAGGCCAAAACAGTAATTGAATTTAAGCAGGCATGGGATAGGCATAAGGCTATCCTAAACAAAAGATAAATCCAGGTAAAGTATCCATGTAATTGGGCGACTAGATGGGCCGAAAGGTTCTTATCTGCCGACATTTTTCTATGTTTCTATGTTAGCACCAGCTTTGTAATATGGCCCTAAGGGTCTATTCAGATTTAGATTCTTTGCTTTTTTCACATTTCGGGGAATCAGTTTCACTGAAGATACATTGAATTCCTTATTTAGTGAATGGTCACCGTAATTTGAGAAAATTGGAGTTGCTGAGGCAGTTATCAGACCTTAACAAAAAACACTGAATTGCTGTGAATAAAATATTGAATTTATGTATCATTGCATCACATTACTCTGGGATATGGAATCTTAATTATATATACTTAGATTTGTTTCAGTGGTTTGATTAATGGCAAAATTTATTAGTGCCCCCCTCCCCCCTTTGACTGTGGGATCTTATGTGCCCCCTTATATATTGTTCCTAGAGTCGTCACTGCTCAGCAAATACAGCAGCGGGACAATGTGGCCTCTTCACGCAGAGCAGACGTGAGGCCAGCCGCCCCGCGAGAGGGAACATCCCTGCTATTAGAGGCTCCTGTATTTACCAGACGATTATATCGCGGCAAACAATCAGATTTACCCATATCTCCTGCTTCCACTCCTGAAGCTTCCATTCATCGGGACAGAGAATGAAACCCGCCTCCTGCGCCGCGTTCAGCCAAACCTGGGCAATCTCTTCCTGCGCCGCGTTCAGCCAAACCTGGGCAATCTCTTCCTGCGCCGCGTTCAGCCAAACCTGGGCAACCTCTTCTTGCGCCGCGTTCAGCCAAACCTGGGCAACCTCTTCCTGCGCCGTGTTCAGCCAAACCTGGGCAACCTCTTCCTGCGCCGCATTCAGCCAAACCTGGGCAACCTCTTCTTGCGCCACGTTCAGCCAAACCTGGGCAACCTCTTCCTGCGCCGCTTTCAGCCACACCTGGGCAACCTTGTCTTGCGCCGCGTTCAGCCAAACCTGGGCAACCTCTTCCTGCGCCGCGTTCAGCCAAACCTGGGCAACCTCTTCCTGCGCCGCGTTCAGCCAAACCTGGGCAACCTCTTCCTGCGCCGCATTCAGCCAAACCTGGGCAACCTTCGCACCGGGACAGTTTACTCTTACTGCAATCAAAGCAAATAGAACCCAAAAATTCCAGAGAGGGAAACGTCCGGCGCAGAGATCACGTCCACACACCCTGACATCCTGAGCCGGTCTATTCCACCGGATCTCAGGGATTCAGAGATTATCCCACCAGACACGGAGGCTTCATATTATGCTATTCTTTTCTTTACTTAAGCCGATAGCAGCAAAGATTAACACAAAATACAGACAAAGAATTTGAGTGAAAAACTCTCTTTTAACAAACAACTAAGACATGTCCAATAGTATTGTCCTTTAGTCTCTTCCAACCAATCAGCGATCATCCAGGTGTATAAATCCTGAGGTAACCATTGGCCACTCCTCTTTTCTTTGCTGCTCGACAGAGATAAGTATTAGCAGCAAACTGCGTTATTATACTGATTTAAAGTATTTAATAATAATTATTGTCATTTGCTTTGCATTTTTTGTTTTATATACGTACATTTACTGTATTGCTTTTATGTTCTAATACGTATTTATTCAGTTATTGCACCTTGTTCAGGGTTTTACTCTCTCTCCGGGTGCTGTGACAGGGTAGATATATTTATTTCATGTTTTTGTAATTGAGTTATTTATTTTCACATTGGTGATTCACTGGGAGCCGGGTCCGTTTGTTCAGCGGCAACTCCGCTTGTCTCCGTGTCTCCTGCTCAGGTCCGCCCTTCGGGAGGTGCGGCTTTCACACCATTGGTGTTCTGAGGCGGCGCTTGCGAGTGGTTGCTCGCACTGGCGCCCTCCTCTGTGTTCAGGCGGTTTCGGCGCTCCCGCAGCGGCAAGTCCCTGTTTACCTCACGCTAGCTAAATTATTAATAAAATGGCCCAGAACCCGGCATTAACCCCCTCCGTTTCATGCCCGGAGGGCAATAATTCTAATGCAGCCTCCATTAACCCCACAGAGGCATTTATGGCAGCTTTATCTGCTTTTTCCTCAAATTTGGAGACAACTATGCTGAGGGTTTTAGATACTCATGCAAATAAAAAAAGCTCATTCTTACGAGACAAAGGGGTGCGTCTAGTGATCTATCTAGACGATATTTTAATACTAGCGGGAGATCAATCGTCCCTTATTCTACACAGGGATTGGACATTAAATCTGTTAACCAATCTGGGGTTCCTGATAAACTGCAACAAGTCTATCCTCACCCCTACACAGTCACTAGAGTTTCTAGGTTTCAGAGTCAATGCGATAGAGATGTCGCTTTCTTTGCCGTCAATCAAAAATCAATCGATTGGCAAAGAAATCAGACGTCTCCTGGTTCCACAGCACTTCCCACTGAGATGGTTAGCTCGTCTGTTGGGCCTCCTCTCTGCGGCAATAAAAGCGGTTCTTCCAGGACCGCTATATTATCCTGCTCTTCAACGTCTGAAGGCACGATACCTGCGGAGGGGATGACCTTTACACCGACCTCATTTCTCTGGACGACGAGTCGAGATCAGAAATGAATTGGTGGCTGGATCATATGGAGACATGGAATGGGAGGGCCATTCTCCATCCCATTCCGGAGATAACTATAGAGTCAGACGCCAGCAGATCTGGTTGGGGCGCGCACTGCGGATCACTTTCCACAGGCGGCAGATGGGATTCTACAGAATCAGCTCTACACATAAATTGCTTAGAATTTCTAGCTGGGTTATTCAAAGTTTTATAAAACATTTCCAAGTGACATCAATTCTTTTAAAAATGGACAACTTTGCGGCTGTACAATATATAAACCACCTGGGGGGACCCAGATCCAGACATTCAGCAGAGATGGCGAAATCCTTTTGGGGGTTTTGCCTTTCAGTCCAGGCACAGTATATACCAGGTCTATTCAACACTATTGCGGACTGGAACTCCAGGTATCTCATAGAAACCGGCGATTGGAGAATGGATGTCAATGTGTTCTCCACTTTGTAGTCCCTTTGGGGTCCTTTCTCTATAGAACTATTTGCTACTTGCCTCAACACACAATTACCACAATTCTACAGCTTGAAACCAGATCCCATGGCGTTAGCCACGGACGCACTGGTCCAGGTTTGGCCATCAGGAATACATTATGCTTTCCTTCCATTTCTGCTCATCTCGAGGGTGTTACACCTAGTCCAAGTTCAGAAGGCGACCATAGTACTGATATCACCACTGTGGAAGACCCAACCCTGGTTTCCACGTCTTCTGGAATTATCTATAGACATTCCCAGGCTGATTCAGGCATCCTCATCCCGTCTACAGGACCCAGAGGGAACACTGCAGAACATCTTGCAACCCCCCTCCTTCCAACTAATAGCTTGGAAGTTATCAGGGGTCACTGGCCTTCAGGCGGCATTTCAGAAGCAACTGCCTCCTTATTGTCCAGTTCTTGGGCCCCATCTACCAGGGAAAGATACAATAGGGCTTGGAGATCATGGGTCACTTGGTGTCTGGGACAACAAGTTGATCCCATATCAGCTCCTGTGAGCCAGTTATTGAGTTTCTTCACTCAGTTGTTTGAGGAGGGAAAGACGTATCGCACGATTAATAACGTTAGGTCTGTGATTTCCGCTTCCCATCAGGGTTTCGATGGAATTCCTGCGGGGAAACATCCTGTTATTTGTAGATTATTGAGGGACATACGTTTCCAACGCCCCCCTCGCCCCCGCTATTCCTCCACGTGGAACGTTAACCTAGTTCTGGATTTTTTTGGATAATTGGCCCAGTAATGACGCACTGTCAGTTAAACAGGTTTGGACGCACCTGGTTCTGTTAATTTCCTGTAAAAGGGTTTGTGATGTTCGGGTCTAGATTTATCTGCTAGAATATTTTCCCCTACAGGAGTTAAATTTATAATTTCTAACAGGACTAAATCCTCTGTCAGACGTTTTCTATCCAGCGTTTCCTCAACGCCCTAATTTATGTCCCGTCCTTTGTTTAAAAGCGTATGTAAGGGTTACGAATCCTAATAGATCATCTCAATCTCAGCGCTTGTTCATTTCTCTACGTAAACCTCATAATCCAGTAACTTCCACCACTCTAGCTGGGTGGGTTAACCCTTTCGCTGCTGAGCCATTTCCCGCCTCTGTGCTGAGGTCATTTTTACTGGTTTTGCTCATCATGTTTAAACGTGTTTTGAAGCTTATTTTAGTATATGACCCAGACATATTATATATCGTTCTTTCCGTCAGACTCGGTAGATTCATAATATGTCATTATTATATGTATACGTTATGTCATGTCTGTATATTATAGCAAAAAATGCAATAAAATATGTATTTTCAATAATTTACAACGTGTAAAGTGTATTTTTTTCACATTTTAACATGCGAGCAATTGCGGTTATATTTTGTATGGGGTGCGCTTGTTAAAAAAATTAGAGATGGGGTCTCGTTACATTTTTTTTGGGGAAAATTACACGATTTTTAACAAACGCACCGCATACAAAAATCATTAGTGCAGCATCATTGTTCACATTATAATTGAAATGGGAACAATATTGCTGCATTAACAAACCAAAAAAAAGAAAAAAAATGTTTATTTTTTTTTTTAAATTTATTTTTATTTTTAATTTTTTTTAAAAAAAAAACGTTTTTCACTGTAGTGTTTGGTATCGTTGGAACGGCCATGCTCTGGCCGATCCAGCCATACCAAACTTTAACCCCTAGCTGCCACGGATCGGGAGATAGGGAGTTCATTGGAACTCCCTATCTCCACCGTTGGTGGCAGTTAGGGGTTAACTCTAGGACTGGCGTCATCGTGCTATGCACGATGACGCCAGTCCTCAGGGGGAGTTCCCGGAGGCTTGGCCGACATCCAAGATGTCGGCCAGCTCCGGGAAAGGATCACGAACCGGCGCTTTTCAGCGCCGATTCGCGATCCAGCTCCCCAGGGGTTAATGCCAGGCACCATTTGGAAGGGCAGGCTGTGCCCTTCCAAATGGTGCCTGGGTTAACCCCTGCAACGCCGCCGATCGGGAGGGAGAGAGGTCCGAAGGACCTCCCCCCCTCCCTTTCAGGCGCCTCCTCCGCACATGATGAATTTGCGGCAGTGCGATGACACCTAATTTCAGCGGCGGCGGTTCCGGATGCTGGGCTGACATCGAGGATGTCAGCCCGCACCAGAGGGGCCAGCGATCGGCCGGAACCCGGCCGAACGCTGACCCCAAAGGGAGGACGCGCTCAGCGCGTCCTCCGCACAGCGGGAGCCATGCGGAGGACTCGCTGAGCGCGTCCTCCGCATGGAAGTGGTTAAAGGGATCATGTCAGACGCTGGTGTAGATATCTCCATTTTTGGAGCCCATTCTTCTCGGAGTGCCTCTGCTTCGGGGACTCTGTCACAAGGATGTCGTCTTGAGGACATCTTAAAAACAGCTGACTGGTCCAGGGAATCCACCTTCCCAGAGTTTTATTTTAAGCCAGTGATACATATGTCACAATCATTAATTATTTAGATTTGAACGAGCATAATATGAAGCCTCTGTGTCTTGTGGGATAATTCCCAGATTCCCATATTAATATGATTATAGTAAAGACACGGAGGCGAATATTATCCCACCCGAATAATTGGGAGTATTCTTACCCACCCGGCTGTATATTATCAGTTTGAAGTGGTTAACCTATAAGTGTTATTATATGTCATGATATGCATTCATTTATTTGTTTCTCCCTCAGTATAATTGGGTTTTCGTTAAACCGTTCATCGTAGAATCGAGTTTTACCAGGTTCTTCAAGTTCCAGTTTCCGTTCTAAGTTGCATCGGTCTCACACCAGAAAAGAGGTGTGGCCAACGGTTACCTCAGGATTTATACACCTGGCTGATCGCTGATTGGTTGGGAGAGACTAGAGGACAATACTATAGGACATGTCTTAAGAGTTTTTTTCTCTCAAAATACTTTATTTGTCTGTATTTTGTGTTAATCTTTGCTGCCATCGGCTTAAGTAAAGAAAAGAATAGCATAATATTCGCCTCCGTGTCTTTACTATAATCATGATTCCCGTCATACTAATAGGGGAATCTGAGAATTTACATTCGCTGATTTATGATACCCGGGATTTTAGGAGCCGATTGATCCACAAACATATAAAAACAAATACTTAACAGGAAATCAAAATGTTGCATATAATCCACATAAATTAACCCCTTCACTAACAAGTGCTTTTTGTTTGGGAAAAAATATCACAACATTTATTTGAAACATGTTTAATTAACCCCTAAATGTGAGAAAAATGGTAAATAAATGATAAAAATAATGTAACTTTTAACTTAGTAATGTAAAGGATAAACCAATACATGATATCACTTGGTGAAAGGCTGTAAACTCTAAATGGCGTCCCTTATCTTGCACAATGTCACACTGGGTCTGCATTCTCAGAATACAGGCAGAAATGGCCTTTGTGTCAGTAAATGTGCAGCAGACAAATAATAAAATTGTGAGATCATATGTTCTGCATAATGCCTGTGTATGGCAATTACAGCAACACCTTGTATCTGTATGTGCTGCATAATGCCTGTGTATGGCAATTACAGCGACACCTTGTATCTGTATGTGCCGCATAATGCCTGTGTATGGCAATTACAGCAACACCTTGTATCTGTATGTACCGCATAATGCCTGAGTATGGCAATTACAGCAACACCTTGTATCTGTATGTGCTGCATAATGCCTGTGTATGGCAATTACAGCGACACCTTGTATCTGTATGTGCCGCATAATGCCTGTGTATGGCAATTACAGCAACACCTTGTATCTGTATGTGCCGCATAATGCCTGTGTATGGCAATTACAGCAACACCTTGTATCTGTATGTGCCGCATAATGCCTGTGTGTGGCAATTACAGAAACACCTTGTATCTGTATGTGCCGCATAATGCCTGTGTGTGGCAATTACAGCAACACCTTGTATCTGTATGTGCCGCATAATGCCTGTGTATGGCAATTACAGCAACACCTTGTATCTGTATGTGCCGCATAATGCCTGTGTGTGGCAATTACAGAAACACCTTGTATCTGTATGTGCTGCATAATGCCTGTGTGTGGCAATTACAGCAACACCTTGTATCTGTATGTGCTGCATAATGCCTGTGTATGGCAATTACAGCGACACCTTGTATCTGTATGTGCCGCATAATGCCTGTGTGTGGCAATTACAGAAACACCTTGTATCTGTATGTGCCGCATAATGCCTGTGTGTGGCAATTACAGCAACACCTTGTATCTGTATGTGCCGCATAATGCCTGTGTATGGCAATTACAGCAACACCTTGTATCTGTATGTGCCGCATAATGCCTGTGTGTGGCAATTACAGCGACACCTTGTATCTGTATGTGCCGCATAATGCCTGTGTGTGGCAATTACAGCAACACCTTGTATCTGTATGTACCGCATAATGCCTGTGTATGGAAATTACAGCGACACCTTGTATCTGTATGTGCCGCATAATGCCTGTGTATGGCAATTACAGCAACACCTTGTATCTGTATGTGCCGCATAATGCCTGTGTGTGGCAATTACAGAAACACCTTGTATCTGTATGTACTGCATAATGCCTGTGTGTGGCAATTACAGCAACACCTTGTATCTGTATGTGCCGCATAATGCCTGTGTGTGGCAATTACAGAAACACCTTGTATCTGTATGTGCTGCATAATGCCTGTGTGTGGCAATTACAGCAACACCTTGTATCTGTATGTGCTGCATAATGCCTGTGTATGACAGTTACAGCAACACCTTGTATCTGTATGTGCTGCATAATGCCTGTGTATGGCAATTACAGCAACACCTTGTATCTGTATGTGCTGCATAATGCCTGTGTGTGGCAATTACAGCAACACCTTGTATCTGTATGTGCTGCATAATGCCTGTGTATGACAGTTACAGCAACACGTATCTGTATGTGCCGCATAATGCCTGTGTGTGGCAATTACAGAAACACCTTGTATCTGTATGTGCTGCATAATGCCTGTGTGTGGCAATTACAGCAACACCTTGTCTCTGTATGTGCCGCATAATGCCTGTGTATGGCAATTACAGCAACACCTTGTATCTGTATGAGCCGCATAATGCCTGTGTATGGCAATTACAGCAACACCTTGTATCTGTATGTGCCGCATAATGCCTGTGTATGGCAATTACAGCGACACCTTGTATCTGTATGTGATGCATAATGCCTGTGTATGGCAATTACAGCAACACCTTGTATCTGTATGTGATGCATAATGCCTGTGTGTGGCAATTACAGCAACACCTTGTATCTGTATGTGCTGCATAATGCCTGTGTATAGCAATTACAGCAACACCTTGTATCTCTATGTACAGGGATTTACATTCATTATAACCCACTGAATCGTATCCCTGTACAGCAGCGACTGACCCCACAGCTCTCCCTGTATTCTGACAACTCCCTGGCTGCCGGAGCATTGTTTGTGGCACACAACGTGGTTTATCTCACGCCTGATATCCTGGGCCTGCGGGGAGCAGGTCTAAGCGCAGGTGACACTCAATGCAGGAAAGGTTAGTATAGCACAGTGCCGGTGTGAATCTGTGTAGGTGAGGGTTAAACCCGTCGGTGCTGCCTTCATACACACAGGTGATTACGTCCTCTCTGACATTTATCTTTTTGCTGCAGAAATCTAAATTTTTCTGTTTCTAACCCGGAACTTTGCAGGAAATGAAAAGAATGTGATAAGTCTGTGCGCGCCGCCGGCTCGACCTCGCTGGGTCTGTGCGCGCCGCCCGCTCGACCTCGCTGGGTCTGTGCGCGCCGCCTCGGCTCGGCCTCGCTGGGTCTGTGCGCGCCGCCCGCTCGGCCTCGCTGGGTCTGGCGCGCCGCCCGCTCGGCCTCGCTGGGTCTGTGCGTGCCGCCCGCTCGGCCTCGCTGGGTCTGTGTGCGCCGCCCGCTCGGATCGCTGGGTCTGTGCACGCTGTCGCCTCGGCCTCGCTGGGTCTGTGCGCGCCGCCCGCTCGGCTCTCTCCCGGTCTGTGCGCGCCGCCTGCTCGGCCTCGCTGGGTCTGTGCGCGCCGCCCGCTCGGCCTCGCTGGGTCTGTGCGCGCGCCCGCTCGGCCTCGCTGGGTCTGTGTGCGCCGCCGCTCAGGATCGCTGGGTCTGTGCACGCCGTCGCCTCGGCCTCGCTGAGTCTGTGCGCGCCGCCCGCTCGGCCTCGCTGGGTCTGTGCGCGCCGCCCGCTCGGCCTCGCTGGGTCTGTGCGCGCCGCCCGCTCGGCCTCGCTGGGTCTGTGCGCGCCGCCCGCTCGGCCTCTCCGGGTCTGTGCGCGCCGCCCGCTCGGCCTCGCTGGGTCTGTGCGCGCCGCCCGCTCGGCTCGCTGGGTCTGTGCACGCCGTCGCCTCGGCCTCGCTGGGTCTGTGCGCGCCGCCCGCTCGGCCTCTCCGGGTCTGTGCGCGCCGCCCGCTCGGCCTCGCTGGGTCTGTGCGCGCCGCCGCTCGGCCTCGCTGGGTCTGTGCGAGCCGCCCGCTCGGCTCTCCGGGTCTGTGCGCGCGCGCCGCTCGGCCTCGCTGGGTCTGTGCGCGCCGCCCGCTCGGCCTCTCCGGGTCTGTGCGCGCCGCCCTCGGCCTCGCTGGGTCTGTGCGAGCCGCCCGCTCGGCCTCGCTGGGTCTGTGCGCACCGCCCGCTCGGCCTCGCTGGGTCTGTGTGCGCCGCCCGCTCGGCGATCGCTGGGTCTGTGCACGCCGTCGCCTCGGCCTCGCTGGTCTGTGCGGCCGCCCACTCGGCCTCGCTGGGTCTGTGCACGCCGCCGCTCGGCCTCTCCGGGTCTGTGCGCGCCGCCCGCTCGGCCTCTCCGGGTCTGTGCGCTCCGCCCGCTCGGCCTCGCTGGGTCTGTGCGCGCCGCCCGCTCGGCCTCGCTGGGTCTGTGCGAGCCGCCCGCTCGGCCTCTCCGGGTCTGTGCACGCCGCCCGCTCGGCCTCGCTGGGTCTGTGCACGCCGCCCGCTCGGCCTCGCTGGGTCTGTGCGCTCCGCCCGCTCGGCCTCGCTGGGTCTGTGCACGCCGCCCGCTCGGCCTCTCCGGGTATGTGCACGCCGCCGGCTCGGCCTCGCTGGGTCTGTGCGCTCCGCCCGCTCGGCCTCGCTGGGTCTGTGCACGCCGCCCGCTCGGCCTCTCCGGGTATGTGCACGCCGCCGGCTCGGCCTCGCTGGGTCTGTGCACGCCGCCCGCTCGGCCTCTCCGGGTATGTGCACGCCGCCGGCTCGGCCTCGCTGGGTCTGTGCAAGGAATGAATGGAACTTTCTGTTGGTGTTTATATAGATTTATCCCCTAAACCCATTCTATGTTTCGGGACTCGGCCGTCGCGTCACGGGTCTTGTGGAAGGATTTCTGAATAATGACGTTACCGAACGTCTGCCCTGGCCAATATAATCCACACACACGAACACCTTGTGTGGAATGATAGTCGTGGTGCTACCTTACAGGGCACCGAGTTTTGCGGGTCACAGGTCCGTCACGCAGGGGGCTACCCTTGTCCTACAGGGACTCACAGTCCATGAAAAGTGCTCATAATGACCGGAGAATTTTTAACGGGTTATGTTCCCCCCGTGTTTAGCCTTGTATTCAGGCAGGGGCTGTATGGAGCAGGCCGGGTCACAGCAGCATTATTCCTGTGATGCCCCTCAGTCTCAATGCTGGATGAAGTGATAATGCAGCGTGCGGAGGTGCCATGAGCCCGGGACCGGCTGGGTCCATTCCACACTGTGTGTCCGTCCATCTGTTCCTGAAGTACGTGCTTTATCGTGAAGGCTGTAACCTCCCCGGAAATGCCGCGGCTTCCTCTGCGCAGGCTGCACGAGAGCGAGCTCTGCTGAAATGGAAATATCCTTTAATTCTGCCTGGTTTCCATAGCAACATATAGCAGCGCCGTGAGAAAAGGCCATAAAACGGGGAGCGAGGGGCATCACTTATATTACATTTAAAGAACGAAAAATCCCAGAAAGATCCAGGCAGCGAGGTGTGCATTGTGGGTAAATATCCTCATATTGAAATCCCAGTGTCGGTCCATGACCAGCGCGTGTATCATCACAGCCGAGGACCCAGCGATCTCCACCACACGTTAGTATAAACTGGGTGTGAGTGCGTATAAAGCAGTAGCTGTAACCCTGGCTGTCATGTGTGAGAGTGTTTTTTTTTGTTTGTGTGTGTATGTGTGTGTCCCTGGCTGTCGTAGGTGTAGGTGTGTGTGTGTGTGTCTGCCCCTGGCTGTCGTAGGTGTGTGTGTGTGTGTGTGTGTGTGTGTGTGTGTGTGTGTGTGTGTGTGTGTGTGTGTGTGCCCCTGGCTGTCGTAGGTGTAGGTGTGTGTGTGTCTCCCTGGTTGTGGACGCGGCACATGTCTGTTTATACAGCAGGTCGCTGCACTGATTCTCCGCCCGCTCGCTCGTCGTGCTCAGGTTCCTCGGCTCCGAGCTCGCACCAAACACCAGAAAGTTCAATAAAATCAAAATCTATGACCGCTCAGATCAGGACAATTAATTGGATCATTACCTGCAGGTCCTCACCACAACCGAATTACCTAGAACCCACCGGGAGATCCAGCCTTACCTCCAGCAGAGAACCATAATGACTAAAATGGATCCTTCATTACCTAGAACCCACTGACACTACAACTCGACAGGATCACTCATTACCTAGAACCCACTAACACCACACCTCGACAGGATCACTCATTACCTAGAACCTACTAACACCACAACTCGACAACATCACTCATTACCTAGAACCCACTAACACCACACCTCGACAGGATCACTCATTACCTAGAACCCATCAGCAAAAAGGAATCAATGGGTCACTACCTAGAACCCATCAGAAGAACGACTTAGTGGGATGAGCCAGCTATACATTTATTAATTGCGTTTCTGTTGAGCTGTTGGTTAGCAATTGCCCCTCAGATAAATCCCCCCCCCCATACGGAGTACGACTCATGGTGACTAATGAGAGTCTCAGCCACCTGGTGACCACAAATCCGAGGAACTAATGCGAATATTCCGTAATCTATACCAGCCAACCAAATCTACCGCAGCTGGAGGCCGTGCTGCAAGAACAATTCACAGAGGTAGAAAAGTGGATCAAACACAACAAACTTTTCTTAAATACTGACAAAACTGTAACAATGCTCTTTGGAACAAAACCTAAGCTACACAAATTGCAAAATCTCCATCTATGTGTTGGGACAAAATCAAATGTCACGCTGACCACAGTCACTTCTCTCAAATATCTAGGTATGTGGTTACACCCAAATCTATCCTTTGGCCCCACATCGAAAAACTCTCATCTAAACTTTACCCCAAACTAGGTGCCCTGTACAGAAACAAATCCTGCCTGAGCCCCGCGGTAAGAAAGCAGATTGTACAACAAATGCTTATGCCAGCCATTGAATACGGAGATGTAGTGTATGCAGCCGCCCCGCAAACACACCTTCAGAAACTTACTACATTGTATAACTCATTCTGTTGCTTTGCGCTACAATGTAACTACATGACCCACCATTGTGACATGTTAAAAGAGCTAAACTGGCCATCACTGGAATCCAGACGCACCCTTCACCTTTCCAACCTGGTGTTTAAGAGCATCTCTGGGAAGCTGTCATCCTACCTGAATAGGCTGCTTCACCCAGCAGTTCCCTCATCCTATAACCTCTGATCCAGGACCAGCACCTTACTTACAATACCACAATACAAAAAGAAAGTGGCTCCATCCTCATTTTCCTACAGAGCCCCGCAAATATAGAATAACCTCCCAGACACCATCAAATCTTCCCCCAGTCTAAAGTCACTCAAGAGCTCCCTATTAACATACCTCAATAAGGAATGCACCTGTAAACATGTAACACAGTGACTATATACAGAATGCACCTGTAAACATGTAACATAGTGACTATATACAGAATGCACCTGTAAACATGTAACAGTGACTATATACAGAACGTGCCTGTAAACATGTAACACAGTGACTATATACAGAATGCACCTGTAAACATGTAACACAGTGACTATATACAGAATGCGCCTGTAAACATGTAACACAGTGACTATATACAGAATGCACCTGTAAACATGTAACACAGTGACTATATACAGAATGCACCTGTAAACATGTAACACAGTGACTATATACAGAATGCACCTGTAAACATGTAACACAGTGACTATATACAGAATGCACCTGTAAACATGTAACACAGTCACTATATACAGAATGCACCTGTAAACATGTAACACAGTCACTAATACAGAATGCACCTGTAATATGTAACACAGTGACTATATACAGAATGCGCCTGTAAACATGTAACATAGTGACTATATACAGAATGCACCTGTAAACATGTAACACAGTGACTATATACAGAATGCACCTGTAAACATGTAACACAGTGACTATATACAGAATGCTCCTGTAAACATGTAACACAGTGACTATATACAGAATGCACCTGTAAACATGTAACACAGTGACTATATACAGAATGCGCCTGTAAACATGTAACAGTGACTATGTACAGAATGCGCCTGTAAACATGTAACAGTGACTATATACAGAATGCACCTGTAAACATGTAACATAGTGACTATATACAGAATGCACCTGTAAACATGTAACACAGTGACTATATACAGAATGTCCCTGTAAACATGTAACACAGTGACTATATACAGAATGCACCTGTAAACATGTAACACAGTGACTATATACAGAATGCGGGACTGGAGTTGCGGGACTGGAGGAAGGAACTGCAAGGCCCACTTTTACTCTGGGTAAACGCACGTCTATATCATGCTTTCTCTCACGCTTCTGCTCTTTACTTCTACCTTTCTCCTTAAATGGAACTCCTGCCCCTCTACCGACCCCTACACTATCTGCATCTCTCCCTCCCTCCTCTCGTCCCACATGATGGCCTCACATGAGCTCCTTTGTTTCCTCAGAACATGGTCTCCCTCTAACTCTCGTGCTGCCAATCACTCCCACTCCCACAAATCCCATTCCACCTTCTCTTTCTCACCTTCCTGCTGTTACTCTATTCAGGTGACATATCCCCTAACCCTGGCCCCACAACACATCCAATACTTCCATCTCATCCTATCTCCATCGCACATAAATCACCTCCCTGCAAGCCCAGCAACCTCATTCCCATAATCCCTCAGCGCCTGTCCTCTTTCTCCTGCGCCCTCTGGAACGCTCGCTCTGTGTGCAACAAACTCACAGCAATCCATGACCTCTTCCTTTCAAACTCCTTCAACCTCCTAGCTTTAACTGAAACCTGGCTAACTCCCTCTGACACGGCCTCCGTTGCTGCTCTCTCACATGGCGGTCTACACTTGAGCCATACCTCCAGACCGGGTGAGAGAAATGGTGGCGGTGTCGGAATCCTGCTCTCTCCCACCTGCACCTACCAGCATCTCCCTCCACCTCCATCCCTCTCCCTCTCCTCCTTCGAGACACACTGCATCCGCCTGTTCTCTCCTCTGGCTCTCAGGGTGGCAGTCATCTACTGCCCACCTGGACCAACCTCCCAGTTCTTTGACCACTTTGCTACCTGGCTTTCTCACTTCCTGTCTTCTAATCTTCCATGCCTAATTCTCGGCGACTTCAACATTCCCATTGACGATCCTTCCGCCCCTGCTGCCTCCAAACTTCTTTCACTCACATCCTCCCTTGGACTCACACAATCCTCCCTCCTCCCTACCCACCGCGATGGTCACGCTATTGACCTTGTCTTCTCCAACCTCTGCTCCATTTCTGAGTTCAACTGTCGCCCTTTCCCCATCTCTGACCACCACCTTCTCTCTTTCAACCTATCTGGACTTCCTAAACACCCTGCTCCCCCACCCCGCACACACACTCGCAGAAATCTACATGCTGTGGACCCCCATCAATTCTCCAACCTACTTCACCACCTCCCTCATACCTCATCCTTCACCTGCCCTGATGCTGCCACTAATAACTACAACACTACTCTTATCTCTGCTCTAGACACTCTTGCTCCTCTTCGACTCTGTAAGGGCCCATGCCGCCAGCTTCAGCCCTGGCACACCCTCCAGACTCGCTACCTGCAAAGATGCTCCCGCACTGCAGAGCGTGCCTGGAGGAAATCCGCTCTGAAGCTGATTTTGTTCACTTCAAGTTTATTCTCCGGTCATACACCTCTGCCCTCCACTTGGCCAAACAATCCTTCTTCTCATCTCTTATATCTACGCTGTCCTCCAACCCTAAACGGCTCTGGTCCACCTTCAACACCCTCCTCTACCCACCTGCACCTCCCCCCACAGCTGCCTTCAGCGCTCAAGACCTGGCAGACTACTTCCTCAGTAAAACTCTAAATATCAGACGCAACATCCCAACACAAGATAGTTATCTGCCACCTCCACTCCCACAGGTCCCATCTGCCACCCTCTGCCGCTTCCTCCCAGCCACTGAGGAGGAAGTCAATTCCTTATTGTCCTCCTCACATCTCACCACATGCCCGCTCGACCCCATTCCCTCGCATCTAATTCCTCCCCTCTCCTCCTCCCTCACCCCTGCTCTCACTCACATCTTCAACCTATCTCTCTCCACTGGCTCCTTTCCATCCGCCTTCAAACACGCGCTAGTTACCCCTTTACTAAAGAAACCATCCCTAGATCCCAACTCTCCATCCAACTACCGCCCTGTATCCCTGCTTCTCTTCACATCAAAGCTCTTAGAAAAACTAGTCTTCAACCGCCTCTCCCTCTTCCTGTCCTCCAATTCCCTACTTGACCCCCTGCAATCTGGCTTCCGTCCCCTACACTCAACTGAAACTGCCCTCACCAAAGTCACCAACGACCTCCTAACTACTAAAAAAACACGGCCACTATTCTATTCTCATCCTGCTTGACCTCTCGGCTGTTTGACACTGTTGACCACCCCCTCCTTCTACAGACCCTCAACTCTCTGGGTCTCGGTGACACTGCACTCGCTTGGGTCGAATCCTATTTATCCAACAGGTCCTTCTGTGTGTCCTTTGCTGGTAACTCCTCCTCCTCATTGCCTCTATCTGTTGGTGTACCTCAAGGCTCTGTCCTTGGTCTCTGCTCTTTTCCATCTACACCTCCTCCCTGGGCAAAATCATCAACAGCTTTGGCTTCAATTACCACCTCTACGCTGATGACACTCAGATCTACCTCTCTACCCCTGATCTCTCTCCCCCTGTCCTTTCAAAAGTCAGTGACTGTTTATCTGGCATCTCCTCCTGGATGGCCTCCCACCACCTAAAGATCAACATGTCGAAGACTGAACTCCTACTTATTCCTCCCTCCAATGCCTCCCCACCTCCTGACTTCTCTATCACGGTGGAGGTATCACCATCTCCCCATCAAACCAAGTTCGCTGTCTTGGAGTTACACTTGACTCTGCTCTTTCCTCATCCCCCACATCAAGTCTCTTTCCTCCTCCTGCCGATACCAACTGCGTAATATTTCCAGAATTCGGCCATTTCTTACCGCTGTCACCACAAAACAACTCATACACGCCCTGGTAATCTCCCGACTCGACTATTGCAATAATCTCTTATCTGGCCTCCCTCTGTCCCGCCTCTCCCCCTACAATCCATCCTGAACGCCTCCGCCAGGCTAATTCACCTCACCCGCCGCTCTGTCTCTGCCGCTCCCCTCTGCGAGTCCCTTCACTGGCTCCCCATCCACTGCAGAATTAAGTTCAAAATCCTTATCCTTACCTACAAAAGCCTCACTAACTCAGCTCCCCACTACCTGTCCTCACTAATCAACAAATACACCCCAGCCCGCTCCCTAAGGTCAAACAGTGACCTGCGCCTAGCTTCTCCCCGCATCACCTCTTCCCATGATAGACTGCAGGATTTCTCACGCGCAGCCCCCACTCTCTGGAACGCTCTCCCTCGTACTGTCAGACTTTCCCCTAACTTCTCTTCCTTCAAACGCTCCCTTAAAACATTCCTATTTAGGGAAGCTTACCACCCAACTCACTGACGCAACCATCAATCACTCTCACCTTACAGTCCTCTCCTCCTGTTTCCAACCCCAACCCTCCCAGATTGTGAGTTCCTACGGGAATAGGGCCCTCATCTCCTCCTGTACTGTTTGTCAAATGTTGTTCAATGTATTGTAACCCTGTCTATACTGTGCTTATTGTACAGCGCTGCGGAATATGCTGGCGCTTTATAAATAAAGAATAATAATAATAATAATAATAATGCACCTGTAAACATGTAACACAGTGACTATATACAGAATGCACCTGTAAACATGTAACACAGTGACTATATACAGAATGCACCTGTAAACATGTAACACAGTGACTATATACAGAATGCACCTGTAAACATGTAACACAGTGACTATATACAGAATGCGCCTGTAAACATGTAACATAGTGACTATATACAGAATGCACCTGTAAACATGTAATATAGTGACTATATACAGAATGCACCTGTAAACATGTTACACAGTGACTATATACAGAATGCGCCTGTAAACATGTAACATAGTGACTATATACAGAATGTGCCTGTAAACATGTAACATAGTGACTATATACAGAATGCGCCTGTAAACATGTAACACAGTGACTATATACAGAATGCACCTGTAAACATGTAACACAGTGACTATATACAGAATGCGCCTGTAAACATGTAACATAGTGACTATATACAGAATGCGCCTGTAAACATGTAACACAGTGACTATATACAGAATGCCCCTGTAAACATGTAACACAGTGACTATATACAGAATGCACCTGTAAACATGTAATATAGTGACTATATACAGAATGCACCTGTAAACATGTAACACAGTGACTATATACAGAATGCACCTGTAAACATGTAACACAGTGACTATATACAGAATGCACCTGTAAACATGCAACACAGTGACTATATACAGAATGCACCTGTAAACATGTAACACAGTGACTATATACAGAATGCACCTGTAAACATGTAACATAGTGACTATATACAGAATGCGCCTGTAAACATGTAACACAGTGACTATATACAGAATGCACCTGTAAACATGTAACATAGTGACTATATACAGAATGCACCTGTAAACATGTAACACAGTGACTATATACAGAATGCACCTGTAAACATGTAACACAGTGACTATATACAGAATGCACCTGTAAACATGTAACACAGTGACTATATACAGAATGCGCCTGTAACCATGTAACATAGTGACTATATACAGAATGCACCTGTAAACATGTAACATAGTGACTATATACAGAATGCGCCTGTAAACATGTAACATAGTGACTATATACAGAATGCACCTGTAAACATGTAACACAGTGACTATATACAGAATGCACCTGTTAAACATGTAACACAGTGACTATATACAGAATGCACCTGTAAACATGTAACACAGTGACTATATACAGAATGCACCTGTAAACATGTAACACAGTGACTATATACAGAATGTGCCTGTATACATGTAACACAGTGACTATATACAGAATGCGCCTGTAAACATGTAACACAGTGACTATATACAGAATGCACCTGTAAAATGTAACACAGTGACTATATACAGAATGCGCCTGTAAACATGTAACACAGTGACTATATACAGAATGTGCCTGTATACATGTAACACAGTGACTATATACAGAATGCGCCTGTAAACATGTAACACAGTGACTATATACAGAATGCGCCTGTAAACATGTAACAGTGACTATATACAGAATGCACCTGTAAACATGTAACACAGTGACTATATACAGAATGCGCCTGTAAACATGTAACACAGTGACTATATACAGAATGCTCCTGTAAACATGTAACACAGTGACTATATTTGCTACATATTTATTTTCTGGGTTAATCTGTATATTTGTGTTTTTAATATCTTGCATTTTATTACTTTGTGTTTCTGTAACAATTCAATGTTCTTGAATCCAGAACAAACTGAAAACGTGAGAATCTCAATGTGTCCGTCCTGGAAAAATACTTTATAAATAAATAGTTACACAATCAGAGTGTGATCAGTAAAGGGAGATCTAGCACAAAGCCAGAATATAAAGGCCACGTCTGCTGGAACCAGAGCAGCCAAGGAACATGTATAATGTACAGTATATCTCATGCACATTGTATAACACAGGAAGGAAAGCTCATCGGGCAGGTCCATATATCCTCATATAATACACACACACGTACAGGCACACATGTAGAGGTGTACACACACACGTGTTTCTGCTCGTACACGTTCTGACATTTATTCACTAAACAGGGATTTGGGGATCTTTGGATAAATGCTGTTTTTATAAAGGTTTCCGCCCTCCGTACCCGGTTTAGTAAATAGGGTGCGGCGTGAAGGAGACGGGTCACTGCGCGGAACATGTCTATTTCTGCCTGTTTTGTGCATTTGATTTTTATAGTCAGACATTACAATCCTGGAGTAACACACTCAGCACCTCCACATGGTGTTACTTCACACAGTCACACCTCTGGCAGTGACACAGGCGACAGGGAAACCCTGCCAGCCTCTCGTAACGGGCTGAGGGCGAGCAGCCTCATGTGTGCTTGGACATAGTGGTGTGTGTATGCTATATGTGTGTGATGAGTCACAAGGAGGCTGTGTGTGAGCAGACCCTGAGGTGTGTGGATGCTGTATGTGTGTAATGAGAGTCGCAGAAGGCTGTGTATGACAAGAGGTGTATGTGTGTGGATGCTGTATGTTTGTGATGAGAGTCACAAGGAGGCTGTTGTGTGATGAGAGGTGTCTCTGTGTGGATTCTGTATGTGTGTTATGAGAGTTGCAAGGAGGCTGTATGTGACGAGAGGTGTGTATGCTGTTTGTGTGTGAGAGAGTTGCAGGGAGGCTGTATGTGACGAGAGGTGTGTATGTGTGTGATGAGAGTTGCAGGGAGGCTGTATGTGACAAGATGTATGTGTGTGATGAGAGTTGCAGGGAGGCTGTATGTGACGAGAGGTGTGTATGTGTGTGATGAGAGTTGCAGGGAGGCTGTATGTGACAAGATGTATGTGTGTGATGAGAGTTGCAAGGAGGCTGTATGTGACCAGAGGTGTGTGTGGAGGCTGTATTGTGTTAGAGTTGTGGGGGCTTTGTGTGTGTGATGAGAGTTGTGTGTAGGCTGCATATGTGTAAGGAGATTAACCCTTCCGAGTGAGGTTTGTATCTGTAACTCCTATTACACTCAGCACATATTGCCACATTGAATGGGGAGGGACCAGAGGTTAAACTAGATTTAGTATACAATGTGCACAGTCACCAGCCAATAGGAAAACACAACATTGGCCAGTGACGCAAGGCTAGAACACTTGGCCAGGTTAGATGATGGGTGTGAGGTGGAGTGCGTGTTACTGGTCTCATCGCGCACCTTCCGGTCAATCATAGGGAGATGAGTAGGATGATGACCTAGATTCAAAAAACAACCAATTGACACAAAATATTACTTTGCGGTGGAAAAAGGAGGGCTCAGCGGGGCCAGTGGAATTTGGCTCAAGTCAAAGTCAGTTGACATCAGCATACAATAAGTTAAATCGTACGGATCACCTCGTTCAGCTGCATAAAATGTGCTTCATACTTAGGCTAGGGTCAGACGAACGCATTTTCGCGTTGTCTGTGAAAAAGTGCGTTCGAACGAATGGATGCATTTTTTCACGGAATACGCGATAGCGGTCATACGATGCGCATTTGCATCCGTGATTTTGTACGGATCATCAATAAAACACTTTGTGCATCTGGACGTTATGTTGGCCGGACATTAGCAGCGTCTGATGTCTCCAATTCACGCACACACACCTCTAGCGGACGCAGCGCACTCTGTACGTCAGTACTAGCAGTTTAACGTTCTCGAAAAAATGCGTTCGTTTTCCACTTGCGTTGCGCAGCCGGACTTTTGTGCGACCGTACTTCGTATATTGGCCGTCATTGCCCGTCATTTGCTGCTAGTGCGGCCGTGATTAAGTGCGCCTGCACGCGCGTTCGCACTGCCTCAGTCTGACCCTAGCCTTAGAATACGAGGATTTAAACACACATGTGCTATCGCATACTATGTAATCCCCTCGATGAGAAGATAAAGTGTCTGTGTCTTTCTGGAGCAGCTCCTCCCCCTGTCCCAATGCAGAGTGAATGGGTGACATCACAGATCCCCAAGTGGAGCCAACAGAGCGTGTCTAACACGGCCTCAGACAGGGCAGCTGGTATAAAAGCCCCAGGATCCTGACATACATGGGGGCCTATTCCCTAAGGAACGCTAACATTAATATTTGGATGAATACCTGTTAACGTCAGGATAAGTGACTTTAACACATGCACCATATTACCTTCCTAACGCTAAATATGTGAAAAATCCGTCAGTGCGTTGGTGATTGTGCGAGCTTGCGTGAGCTTATTGTACTTTGCACATCCTATACTTAACACAGAGAGCGCAATCAGTGATAAGCGTTCGGATAAGTGAGGTGTTACATAGTACGAGCGCTAACTGGGATGATCAAGACAAAATTTTAGCTACACCTTAACCACTTGGCTGCTATGGACTCGCTCAGCGCGTTCTCTTGTATGGGCTTTCCGTGCAGAGGACGCACTGAGCGTGTCCAGTCTCAGCAGCCGCGATCCTCTGGTATTTCCCTGCCCACACCGGCCAGTCCTCGTCAGCCTGTCCTAAACGTCACATTCGACATGGAGGAAAATACGGCTGATTCACTAAACTGTGAATAATGGAAGTGCTGGTGTAACTGGCCGTTCCAGGTATTGAGTTCAGTGAGTCTTTGTTTGCAGTTTCCCTGATTCTCGTGACTAAAGTGCCATGGCAAGTCGTTACCCATAGTTCCCTGGTGCATGTTAATAACCCCTTGCTCTGCACCAGCAGGTGGCGCTATCCGGGCACTGGACACCATGTATTTTGTGCTCTTGAGCCCCTCGCCAGCGCGCCCACTGCTCCATATATACCGGGAATGCACTGTTTAAGTTCTTTTTATGTATAGTGAAAGAATTACCGCAATTTCCATGTGAATACAGTAAATCCCGCGCACAGACAAAGCCCCGGCGAATGGTGTCACAGCATCAAACATAACAACAAACAAGCAATTTGTGTAATTAATAATTATTAGCATTAAGTGTTTATAGGTCAGGAGCGGCGCAGCTTTAACCCCATCTGTCCTGTGGGATTTTTTTTTTATTAAATCCCTTTGGAAAGCAAAGGGTTAAATCTATCCTCTCCCTCATTTGTTTCTAAACTATGATGACTAGATGCGTCTAAAAGCAAAGCGGGTCACTAGGCGGGTCACTAGGCGGCTCTATTTGCCATGTACAAAGCTTAGCGGAGTCACCTGGTCAGTGGAGGGTCCGGTGCGGCGGAGGGTTTCACAATGCTGTGGGTAATAAATAAACAGATCAGACAAAGCGTTGCGGAATCTGTGACTTCCATTGCGTACTTTATATATTGTAGGGTTTATACTATCTATCAGTTACTCGGCATGGTATCATTTAAAGTCCATACATTGATACACTCTGGATCTCACGCGATATATATATATATATATATATACAGTATGTGTGTAAAATATCCAGTTAGATCATATGTTTTATATATGCTATTTCTTATGTTACTCTATAACATCGAAAAACTCTCATCTAAACTTTACCCCAAACTAGGTTGCCCTGTACAGAAACAAATCCTGCCTGAGCCCCGCGGTAAGAAAGCAGATTGTACAACAAATGCTTATGCCGGCTATTGAATACGGAGATGTAGTGTATGCAGCCGCCCCGCAAACACACCTCCAGAAACTTACTACATTGTATAACTCATTCTGTAGCTTTGTGCTACAATGTAACTACATGACCCACCATTGTGACATGTTAAAAGAGCTAAACTGGCCATCGCTGGAATCCAGACGCACCCTTCACCTTTCCAACCTGATGTTTAAGCTTTTCTGGGAAGCTGCCACCCTACCTGAATAGACTGCTTCCCCCAGCAGCTCCCTCATCCTATAACCTCCGATCCAGGACCAGCACCTTACTTACAATACCACAATACAAAAAGAAACTGTCTCGATCCTCATTTTCCTACAGAGCACCGCAATTATGGAATAACCTCCCAAACACCGTCAAATCTTCCCCCTGTCTAAAGTCCCTTAAGACTTCCCTATTAACATACCTCAATACAGAATGCACCTGTAAACATGTAACAGTGACTATATACAGAATGCACCTGTAAACATGTAACACAGTGACTATATACAGAATGCACCTGTAAACATGTAACAGTGACTATATACAGAATGCACCTGTAAACATGTAACACAGTGACTATATACAGAATGCACCTGTAAACATGTAACAGTGACTATATACAGAATGCACCTGTAAACATGTAACACAGTGACTATATACAGAATGCGCCTGTAAACATGTAACACAGTGACTATATACAGAATGCACCTGTAAACATGTAACACAGTGACTATATACAGAATGCGCCCGTAAACATGTAACACAGGGACTATATACAGAATGCACCTGTAAACGTGTAACAGTGACTATATACAGAACGCTCCTGTAAACATGTAACACAGTGACTATATACAGAATGCGCCTGTAAACATGTAACACAGTGACTATATACAGAATGCGCCTGTAAACATGTAACACAGTGACTATATACAGAATGCGCCTGTAAACATGTAACACAGTGACTATATACAGAATGCGCCTGTAAACATGTAACCACAGTGACTATATACAGAATGCGCCTGTAAACATGTAACACAGTGACTATATACAGAATGCGCCTGTAAACATGTAACACAGTGACTATATACAGAATGCGCCTGTAAAACATGTAACACAGGGACTATATACAGAATGCACCTGTAAACACAGTGACTATATACAGAATGCACCTGTAAACATGTAACACAGTGACTATATACAGAATGCACCTGTAAACATGTAACATAGTGACTATATACAGAATGCGCCTGTAAACATGTAACACAGTGACTATATACAGAATGCGCCTGTAAAACATGTAACACAGTGACTATATACAGAATGCACCTGTAAACATGTAACACAGTGACTATATACAGAATGCACCTGTAAACATGTAACACAGTGACTATATACAGAATGCACCTGTAAACATGTAACACAGTGACTATATACAGAATGCACCTGTAAACATGTAACACAGTGACTATATACAGAATGCGCCTAACACAGTGACTATATACAGAATGCACCTGTAAACCTGTAACACAGTGACTATATACAGAATGCGCCTGTAAACATGTAACACAGTGACTATATACAGAATGCACCTGTTAAACATGTAACACAGTGACTATATACAGAATGCACCTGTAAACATGTAACACAGTGACTATATACAGAATGCACCTGTAAACATGTAACAGTGACTATATACAGAATGCGCCTGTAAACATGTAACACAGTGACTATATACAGAATGCACCTGTAAACATGTAACACAGTGACTATATACAGAATGCACCTGTAAACATGTAACACAGTGACTATATACAGAATGCACCTGTAAACATGTAACACAGTGACTATATACAGAATGCGCTTGTAAACATGTAACACAGTGACTATATACAGAATGCACCTGTAAACATGTAACACAGTGACTATATACAGAATGCGCCTGTAAACATGAAACACAGTGACTATATACAGAATGCACCTGTAAACATGTAACACAGTGACTATATACAGAATGCACCTGTAAACATGTAACACAGTGACTATATACAGAATGCACCTGTAAACATGTAACACAGTGACTATATACAGAATGCACCTGTAACATGTAACACAGTGACTATATACAGAATGCTCCTGTAAACACGTAACATAGTGACTATATACAGAATGCACCTGTAAACATGTAACACAGTGACTATATACAGAATGCACCTGTAAACATGTAACACAGTGACTATATACAGAATGCACCTGTAAACATGTAACACAGTGACTATATACAGAATGCTCCTGTAAACACGTAACACAGTGACTATATACAGAATGCTCCTGTAAACACGTAACACAGTGACTATATACAGAATGCACCTGTAAACATGTAACACAGTGACTATATACAGAATGCACCTGTAAACATGTAACACAGTGACTATATACAGAATGCTCCTGTAAACACGTAACATAGTGACTATATACAGAATGCACCTGTAAACATGTAACACAGTGACTATATACAGAATGCACCTGTAAACATGTAACACAGTGACTATATACAGAATGCTCCTGTAAACACGTAACAGTGACTATATACAGAATGCACCTGTAAACACGTAACACAGTGACTATATACAGAATGCTCCTGTAAACACGTAACATAGTGACTATATACAGAATGCACCTGTAAACATGTAACACAGTGACTATATACAGAATGCTCCTGTAAACACGTAACATAGTGACTATATACAGAATGCACCTGTAAACATGTAACACAGTGACTATATACAGAATGCTCCTGTAAACACGTAACATAGTGACTATATACAAGAATGCACCTGTAAACATGTGTACACACATGCTGACTATATACAGAATGCGCCTGTAAACATGTAACACAGTGACTATATACAGAATGCACCTGTAAACATGTAACAATGACTATATTTGCTACATATTTATTTTTCTGTTAATCTGTATATTTGTTTATCTGTTTTGTGTTATTGATTTTTTTGATTGGGTAACAAAAATAATAGACACAGGTGGTGCAGTAGACATTGCTTATTTAGATTTCAGTAAGGCTTTTGATACTGTTCCGCATAGAAGGCTTATCAATAAATTGCAATCTTTGAGCTTGGATTCCAATATTGTTGAATGGATTAGGCAGTGCTGAGTGACAGGCAACAGAGGGTTGTGGTAAATGGAGTTTATTCGGCGCAAGGTCTTGTTACCAGTGGGGTACCTCAGGGGTCAGTACTTGGACCCATTCTCTTTAATATTTTATTAGTGATATTGCAGAAGGTATTAATGGTAAAGTATGTCTTTTTTGCTGATGACACAAAGATTTGCAACAGGGTTGACGTTCCTGGAGGGATCAGCCAAATGACAAATGATTTAGGTAAACTAAAAAAAATGGTGGGAGCTGTGGCAATTGAGTTTTAATATGGATAAGTGCAAGATAATGCACCTGGGACGTAAAAACCCAAGGGCTGAATATAGAATATTTGATACATCTGAGGGTTGGGATTTAGGGGTTATTATTTCAGAGGATCTAAAGGTAAGTAGTCAATGTAATAGAGCAGCAGGAAATGCTGGCAGAATGCTTGGAAATGCTGGCAGAATGCTTGGTTGTGTAGGGAGAGCCTGTATTAGCAGTAGGAAAAGGGAAGTGCTCATGCCACTGTACAGAGCACTGGTGAGACCTCACTTGGAGTACTGCGTGCAGTACTGGAGACCGTATCTCCAGAAGGATATAGACATCTTAGAGAGAGTTCAGAGAAGGGCTACTAAAATGGTGTACGGCTTGAAGGAGAAAAGTTACCAGGAAAGGCTTAAATGATCTTAACATGTACAGCTTGGAAAAAAGACGAGACAGAGGAGATATGATAGAAACATTTAAATGCGTAAAGGGAATCCACAAGGTAGAGGAAGGGAATATATTTAAATGGAAACAAAGTAGCAAAACAAGAGGACATAGTCTTAGATTAGAGGGGCAAAGGTTTAAAAGTAACATCAGAAAGCATTATTTTACTGAGAGGGTGGTGGATACATGGAACAGTCTTCCAGTTGAAGTGGTAGAGGCCAAAACAGTAATTGAATTTAAGCAAGCATGGGATAGGCATAAGGCTATCCTAAACAAAAGATAAATCCAGGTAAAGTATCCATGTAATTGGGCGACTAGATGGTCCGAAAGGTTCTTATCTGCCGACATCTTTCTATGTTTCTATGTTAATATCTTGCATTGTATTACTTTGTATTTCTGTAACTGTAACACTTCAATGCTCTTGAATCCAGGACATACTTGAAAACGAAAGAAATCTCAATGTATCCTTCTTGCTGAAATACTTTATAAATAAATAAATTTATTGTATATTCTGAATTTATAATATACATTCTATATATTGTTATATACTCTATATTGTAGGCATTCCATAATTACGTTATAGATTCTGTATTAAAGTTATATGTATGCTCTATGTGTTTTAAATCCTGTATTGTATGTGTTTTATATTAAAGTTATGTATATGTTCCATGTGTTTATATTTACATTATATCTGTTCTATGGGTCATGTTATATGTATATGTTGTATCATATATATTCTATATTTAGGTTACGTTATATAGGTTCTGCATTGTATGTATTCCGTATTTTGGTTATATGTATATATTCTGTATGTTTGTTGTATATTCTGCATTGTATGTATTCTACATTTATGTTATAGGTACACTATATTCTCTAGGCTATCATATTTGAGTTATATATATATATATATATACACCCTTTATCTCATGTCATATGTTCTATATTTAGTATATATACAGTTGTGTTCAAAATGATTCAACCCCCAATGCTGTAAAGGGTTTTAGGGAATTTAGTGACATTTGTAATTGTATTCAGAATGAAATCCTACAAGGACTTTTTAAAGAACCATATGCAACTAAAATGACATCAATTGGTTTTGTAATACAGTAGTAAATGTTTCTTTTGTGAATTCTTCATTGACACAATTATTCAACCCCTTAAAGACTACCACTCTGAAGAACAGAGGTTCATTCAAGTGTTTTCAATCAGGTATTGAAAACACCTGTGGATGTCACGGAGCAGCAATAAAGCATAATAAGCACCAATTAGGCAGCTTTAAAATGACTGTGATACTCAGCTCCTTCTAGACATTTACTGGTGTGGTTACAAACATGGTGAAGTCAAGAGAATGGTCCAGGAAGACAAGAGAAGAGGTGATTACTCTTCACAGGAAGGGCAATGGCTATAAGAAGATTGCAAAGATGTTAAACATACCAAGAGAGACCATAGGAAGCATCATTCGCAAATTCAAGGCAAAGGGCACTGTTGAAAAGCTACCTGGTCGTGGCAGAAAGAAGATGCTGACTTCGACTGCTGTGCGCTACCTGAAGCGTAGAGTGGAGAAAAGTCCCCGTGTGACTGCTGAGGAACTGAGAAAAGATTTGTCAGATGTGGGTACTGAAGTTTCAGCTCAGACAATACGGCGCACACTGCGTAATGAAGGCCTCCATGCCAGAACTCCCAGGCGCACCCCCTTGCTGTCTCCAAAGAATAAGAAGAGTCGACTGCAGTATGCCAAAAGTCATGTGGACAAACCACAGAAGTTTTGGGATAGTGTTCTGTGGACTGATGAAACAAAATTAGAACTGTTTGGGCCCATGGATCAACGCTATGTTTGGAGGAGGAAGAACAAGGCCTATGAAGAAAAGAACACCTTGCCTACTGTGAAGCATGGCGGGGGGTCAATCATGCTTTGGGGCTGTTTTGCTTCTGCAGGTACAGGGAAGCTTCAGCGTGTGCAAGGTACCATGAATTCTCTTCAGTACCAGGAGATATTGGATGACAATGTGATGCAGTCCGTCACAAACCTGAGGCTTGGGAGACGTTGGACCTTTCAACAGGACAATGATCCCAAGCATACCTCCAAGTCCACTAGAGCATGGTTGCAGATTAAAGGCTGGAACATTTTGGAGTGGCCATCGCAGTCACCTGACTTAAATCCGATTGAGAACCTCTGGTGGGACTTAAAGAAAGCAGTTGCAGTGCGCAAGCCTAAGAATGTGACTGAACTGGAGGCTTTTGCCCATGACGAATGGGCGAAGATACCCGTAGATGGCTGCAAGACACTTGTGTCAAGCTATGCTTCACGTTTAAAAGCTGTTATAACTGTAAAAGGATGTTGTACTAAGTACTAAGATTGAATGTCACTTGGGGGTTGAATAAAACTGATAATGATGTGAGCACAGAAAAGACATTTGTGCTTATTTCATTATAAATGTTATGTTATATTTGTCTGACCTACACGTGCCTCTTTGATTTAATTGTAAGCAAGATGACTGAATGATCAAAACCAATGTCAAACTGGCCAAAACACTCAATTTCAGTGGGGGTTGAATAATTTGAACACAACTGTATATATACATACATACATACATACTATACAACATATATGTTAGGATACACATATGTAACAGCTCAGTGATTAATATAACCGCCTGGTCAGAACAGGCTCCGTGGGGCGTCACGGCACAGATTATCACACTGTAAACTCCACCCTCACCACACATGTCCAATGACAATACATGTTCCAGGGCCCCTGGAGGCCTGGCATACAGCAGCGGGTATCCAGGTGTGGAATATTCACTGCTGGCATATACCATGACGCATCGTGTGCAGCGACGCCGGCTGCCTGGGTCAATAAAATACACGGTGCCAGATTATGACCGTAACGCTAAAATGGGGAAAACCTGTGCCGCACGCGAGATTCCGGGGCAGCGACACTTCAGCACCTCAACCCCGGAACGAAACGGCTTCCCATGTTAAGTATAGGATGCACAATGTACAGTAAACTCGCACAAAAGGACTTTTCACGGGTTTAGCGTTAGGGATGTAATATTGGGGCTTGCGCTAAAGTCACTTATCCTGACGTTAACCCCTAACAGACTGTGACAGATAGCTTTCAGTATGTAAATGTTGCACATTGTGTGTAATTAAACTGGCACATGACCCAGACCCCCGGCCAGATCACCCACATGCCACCTTCACTGGAATGACAACCGTCACCCAAATGACAACCGTCACCCGAATGACAACCGTCACCCGAATGACAACCGTCACCTGAATGACAACCGTCACCTGAATGACAACCGTCACCTGAATGACAACCGTCACCTGAATGACAAGCTTCTGATTCATGTAATAGGACAGAACGGCCAGAGTCAGCGGGAAAACGGGGCAAAAACACAGAATTTAAAGGCCATAGATTGTTTAAGAATTAAAAAACTGGCTACAAAGATACAAAGAGATACCAGTCAGGTAAAGCCAGTGAACGACCTGACCGTATAGGAAGAAGGAGCAATAGGTAAAGCCAGTGAACGACCTGACCGTATAGGAAGAAGGAGCAATAGGTAAAGCCAGTGGAATAGCCGAGTGTACAGAAAGAAGTAGTACTAGATAAAGCTTATCAAAACACCTAGATGGGTATGAAAAGGGGTTAGTAAGCGAGTGAAGCAAACAGGAAACCTGGGCTTACAGGATGACAGGTTAGTAGGTAAAGTAGTCGGAATAGTTGGGTTTAGAGGAAGAGTTGGTGCAGTGAGCAGAGCTGGAATTGAGTGGGTTGGGGTTTGTGCAGAAGGGGTTCAAGACTGATGAGGGGTTTCTGAATGGTGAGTGGTTTGGTGATAGGGGAGGGGTTTCAGTGAGTGGTTTGGTGATAGGGGAGGGGTTTCAGTGAGTGGTTTGGTGATAGGGGAGGGGTTTCAGTGAGTGGTTTGGTGATAGGGGAGGGGTTTCAGTGAGTGGTTTGGTGATAGGGGAAGGGGTTTCAGTGAGTGGTTTGGTGATAGGGGAGGGGTTTCAGTGAGTGGTTTGGTGATAGGGGAGGGGTTTCAGTGAGTGGTTTGGTGATAGGGGAGGGGTTTCAGTGAGTGGTTTGGTGATAGGGGAGGGGTTTCAGTGAGTGGTTTGGTGATAGGGGAAGGGGTTTCAGTGAGTGGTTTGGTGATAGGGGAGGGGTTTCAGTGAGTGGTTTGGTGATAGGGGAGGGGTTTCAGTGAGTGGTTTGGTGATAGGGGAGGGGTTTCAGTGAGTGGTTTGGTGATAGGGGAAGGGGTTTCAGTGAGTGGTTTGGTGATAGGGGAGGGGTTTCAGTGAGTGGTTTGGTGATAGGGGAGGGGTTTCAGTGAGTGGTTTGGTGATAGGGGAGGGGTTTCAGTGAGTGGTGAAGGATTCAGGTAGTAGTGAAGGGTTTCACTAAGTGGATATGGCTTTTGGTAAGTGGCGTGCGGATTTCGGTCAGAGGTTTCGGTGAGGTTTATCAGTGGTGGTGGGTTTTGGTGAGCGATTTGAGTGAGTGGTGATGAGTTTCTGTGGAAGGTGAGAGGATTTGGTGAGGGTTTTCGGCCAGTGGTGATGGGTTTACTTTCGATGAGAGATGAGGTGTTTCAGTGAAAGGTATCGTGAGTGGTGATGGGTTTAGGTGGGAAAGAGGAGGTTTTGTTGATTGGTGAGAAGTTTTGGTGAGTGGTCCTATTAGTTGGAGTAATCTGGTAGCTGAATGAAAGTGACAGGAAGGGAAGGAGACCTGATAAACTGTCACCCGCCATCTTTCTCAGTCCCGCTCAGGGGCCTCCCTGTTTAGGCCGTGTTTTGCCGGCGGTTTGTTTGGTGCTGTAGGTTGCTGTTTCCGTGTGATACATCCCCTGGGAGCAGCCGAGCTGAAGTGTAATTCTCCTGTGCCTCTCTACCCGCGTGCCGCCTCACGCCTCCTCTCTACCCGCGCGCCCCCTCACGCCCCCTCACAGCTCCTCTCTACCCGCGCGCCGCCTCACGCCCCCTCACAGCTCCTCTCTACCCACGCGCCGCTTCACGCCTCCTCTCTACCCACGCGCCGCCTCAGGGCTCCTCTCTACCCACGCGCCGCCTCACACCTCCTCTCTACCCTCACGCCGCCTCCTCTCTATGCGCGCGCCGCATCCTCTCTACCCGCGCGCTGCCTCACGCCTCTTCTCTACCCACACGCCACCTCTACCCACGCGCCGCCTCCTCCTCTCTACCTGCACACTGCCTCCTCTCTACCTGCATGCCACCTCCTCTCTACCTGCATGCCACCTCCGCTCTACCTGCACGCCTCATGCCCCCTCTACCTGCACACCGCCTCGTGCCTCTGCTCTACCTGCAAGCCTCTCTACCTGCACGCCGCCTCTCTACCTGCATGCCACCTCGTGCCTCCTCTACCTGCACGCCGCCTAGTGCCTCTACCTGCACACCACCTCACGCCGCCTCTCTACCTGCACGCCGCCTCACCTCTCCAGCACGCCGTCTCACACCTCTACCTACACGCCGCCTCGTACCTCCTCTCTACCTGCACGCCGCCTCATGCCTCCTCTCTACCCGCACGCCGCCTCCTCTCTACCCGCACGCCGCCTCCTCTACCTGCACGTCACCTCGCGCCTCCTCTCTACCTGCAGGCCGCCTCGTGCCTTCTCTACCTGCACACCACCTCATGCCGCCTCTCTACCTGTACGCCATCTCACCTCTACCTGCACGCCGCATCACCTCTCCTGCACGCCGCCTCACCTCTCCTGCACGCCGTCTCACACCTCCTCTACCTGCACGATGCCTCACCTCTACCTGCACGCCGCCTCGTGCATCCTCTCTACCCGCACGCCGCCTCGTGCCTCCTCTCTACCCGCACGCCGCCTCGTGCCTCCACTCTACCCGCACGCCGCCCCGCGCCTCCTCTCTACCCGCACGCTGCCTCGCGCCTCCTCTACCTGCACGCCACCTCACGCCTCCTCTACCTGCACGCCAACTCGTGCCTCCTCTACCTGCACGCTGCCTCACTCCTCCTCTCTACCTGCACGCCGCCTCTCTTCCTGCCATGCCACCTCACACCTTCTCTCTACCTGCATGCCGCCTCACACCTCCTCTCTACCTGCACACCGCCTCACCTCTACCTGCACGCCGCCTCACCTCTACCTGCACGCCGCCTCACACCTCCTCTCTACCTGCACGCCGCCTCACCTCTACCTGTATGCCGCCTCGTACCTCCTCTCTACCTGCACGCTGCCTCGCACCTCTCTATCTGCACCCCGCCTCGTGCCTCCTCTCTATCTGCATGCCGCCTCGTGCCTCCTCTACCTGCACGCCGCCTCGTGCCTCCTCTACCTGCACGCCGCCTCGTGCCTCCTCTACCTGCACGCCGCCTCACGCCTCCTCTCCCTGCACGCTGTCATGGAGCTGACGTGGCGCTCCGCGCTTCAGACCCCAAGAGACTTTGTGGTCATTTGTATCGTGTGATTTTAAATATATTTTACATCGTTTGGTTTTAGTTTAAATTAGTTTAGTGTAAATGGCGTAACTTTAGTTTTAAATATACTTATATTTCTTTAGGTAAAAATGTGTTTTTTTTTTTAAAGATACTACCTGCAGCGAGTACAATGCTTTCTTTTGTATAGATTGTAAAATAGGTTTGAGTAATTTGTGATTCGGCAAAAGGGTTTTCTCTTTGTTCATCTGCTATCTGTTTACATGTCTCAGAGGTTGGGAGTCAACATTGTCTCAGTCAAAACCTAACTGATTTCCTTTACAATGTATTATGTAAATGATGTGTGATATGAAGAAAGAGGAATGTTTATTGTAAATATCTGACATAATGTAATTAGCATTT
The DNA here is from genome assembly GCA_009667805.1 of Leptobrachium leishanense. Classification (NCBI taxonomy): domain Eukaryota; kingdom Metazoa; phylum Chordata; class Amphibia; order Anura; family Megophryidae; genus Leptobrachium; species Leptobrachium leishanense. The sequence goes on along the minus strand of CM019072.1, from coordinate 122,232,487 downwards.
TAGTAGGTCAATGTGGGTCATTTATGCAAATTATGGCTGTTGGATCTCAGCATAAATTGTGGCGTTTTTGTTCATTAAAGAGCTCAGAGAGAGAGAATCCTGTTGGAACATACAGCCGCGTCTGGTGTCTCCTTCAGCTACGCTACACTACACACTCAACCTCAGAAGGCACAGAGCGGCTTTCTGGAAATTCCTAACGGCTCCAGGGCAGAGAAACAGAAGCAGGCGGCTCAAGCGGCTCGAGGTGCTGAGGACAGCGCTCCCAGTAGCCGGGCTGACCACAACAAAGGGGTGTCTGGAGAGTCAGGACAGGCGGAAGAGAACGGTTCCGTCACACTGGTGGCAAGCGGTGTCAATAGAGGCTCTCTAACACCAATACACCCCGAGATGGCCAACTATACAGCCTGCAAGCAGGACACCCTGAAGGACCTGCTGGAGAGCCATGGAAGGAACAAATACTGAAGTAAGGGTCAAAGGCACAAGTTTGGTGCAACCCGGAGCGAGTGGAGAGGTGTCCCCGCTGAGAGAGACCGCAGAGGTTTTTGCCTGCGGTGAAAGAAAACTGTCTACAGAGGACTATGGGGCAGGACAGCTCATTTATTCCTTACTAGTTGTAAAGCCTGCCCAGAGGGCAGTCTATTGTGGATATACTGCCCCTGCTCATGGATACTGCCCCAGCTCGTGGATACTGCCCCAGCTCGTGGATATTGCCCCAGCACGTGGATACTGCCCCAGCACGTGGATATTGCCCCAGCACGTGGATATTGCCCCAGCACGTGGATATTGCCGCAGCACGTGGATATTGCCCCAGCTCGTGGATACTGCCCCAGCTCGTGGATACTGCCCTAGCACGTGGATATTGCCCCAGCACGTGGATGGATACTGCCCCAGCATGTGGATATTGCCCCAGCTCGTGGATACTGCCCCAGCTCGTGGATACTGCCCCAGCTCCTGGATATTGCCCCAGCACGTGGATACTGCCCCAGCACGTGGATATTGCCCCAGCACGTGGATATTGCACCAGCACGTGGATATTGCCCCAGCACGTGGATACTGCCCCAGCACGTGGATACTGCCCCAGCACGTGGATATTGCCCCAGCTCATGGATACTGCCCCAGCTCGTGGATACTGCCCCAGGTCGTGGATATTGCCCCAGCACGTGGATACTGCCCCAGCACGTGGATACTGCCCCAGCACGTGGATGGATACTGCCCCAGCACGTGGATGGATACTGCCCCAGCACGTGGATACTGCCCCAGCACGTGGATATTGCCCCAGCTCGTGGATACTGCCCCAGCTCGTGGATACTGCCCAAGCTCGTGGATATTGCCCCAGCACGTGGATACTGCCCAAGCACGTGGATACTGCCCCAGCTCGTGGATACTGCCCCAGCTCGTGGATACTGCCCCAGCACGTGGATATTGCCCCAGCATGTGGATATTGCCCCAGCACGTGGATATTGCCCCAGCACGTGGATATTGCCCCAGCTCGTGGATACTGCCCCAGCTCGTGGATACTGCCCTAGCACGTGGATACTGCCCCAGGTCGTGGATACTGCCCTAGCACGTGGATATTGCCCCAGCTCGTGGATACTGCCCCAGCTTGTGGATACTGCCCCAGCACGTGGATATCGCCCCAGCACGTGGATATCGCCCCAGCTCGTGGATATCGCCCCAGCTCGTGGATATCGCCCCAGCTCGTGGATACTGCCCCCAGCTCGTGGATACTGCCCCAGCTCGTGGATACTGCCCCCAGCTCGTGGATATTGCCCCAGCACGTGGATACTGCCCCAGCACGTGGATACTGCCCCAGCACGTGGATACTGCCCCAGCACGTGGATATCGCCCCAGCTCGTGGATACTGCCCCAGCACGTGGATACTGCCCCAACTCGTGGATATTGGCCCCCCAGCTCGTGGATATTGGCCCCCCTGCTCGTGGATATGGCCCCCCCGCTCGTGGATATGGCCCCCCGCTCGTGGATATGGCCCCCCCGCTCGTGGATATGGCCCCCAGCTCGTGGATATACTCACCTACATCGGCCCTCCAGCGATGGCGGTCCCGCTTCCAGCGTCCTCTCTCTCTCTCCGTTGGTCGCCGGGATGACGTCACGGAAGCCTTTGACCCCCGGGGTCAAAGGCTTTCGTGACGTCATTCCGGCGAACAACGGAGAGAGAGAGGATGCTGCAAGCGGGACCGCCATCGCAGGAGGGCCGATGTCGGTGAGTATGTTTTGGGAACCTCGGCCCTGATCCCCAGCGGTGACCTCCTCCGGCTGCCGCTGGCAGCTCGGCGGGCCTCTAGGCTTAAGCGAGTCCCCGGCTCGGCTGGGCCTGTAGGCCCAAACCGAGCCGGGGGCTCGCCTAAGCCTAGAGGCCCGCCGAGCAGCCAGCGGCAGCCGGAGGAGGTCTCCGCTGGAGCTCAGGGCCGATTTTGGGGTGTATTTTTTGGGAACTTCGGCCCCGATCCTCCAGCGGTGACCTTCTCCGGCTGCCGCTGGCTGCTCGGCGGGCCTCTAGGCTTAGGCGAGTCCCCGGCTCAGTTTGGGCCTACAGGCCCAGCCGAGCCGGGGACTCGCCTAAGCCTAGAGGCCCGCCGAGCACCCAGCGGCAGCCGGAGGAGGTCACCGCAGGAGGATCGGAGGCGAGGTTCCCAAAACATACTCCCGTAAATCGGCCCTGAGCTCCAGCGGTGACCTCCTCCGGCTGCTCGGCGGGCCTGTAGGCCTAGGCAACCCCCCGGCTCGGTTTCGGCCTGTAGGCCCAAACCGAGCCGGGGGCTCGCCTGAGCTTGGAGGCCCGCCTAGCAGCCTGCTCGGCCGGAGGAAGTCACCGCTGGAGCTCCGGGCCAATGTAAGAGGGTGTTGCCATACACATACTCACCGACATCGGCCCTTCTCCAGCGATGGCGGTCCCGCTTCCAGCGTCTTCTCTCTCCGTTGGTCGCCGGCATGACGTCACGAAAGCCTTTGACCCGGGTCAACATGCCAGGGTCAAAGGGTTTCGTGACATCATGCCGGCGAGCAACGGAGAGAGAGTGGATGCTGCGAGCTGAGACCGCCATCGCTGGAGGATTTAAGGGCAGATGTGGGTGAGTATGTTGTGAACTGGCGCAGGACTCGAGGCCGATGTAGGTGAGTATATGCTCTCAACACCCACCCTTTCTAGCTCGCCCGGTATCCAAGATTAAGGCAAGCCCCCGGCCCAGTCGAGTCCCCGGCTTGGCTGGACCTCTAGGCCCACGCCAAGCCGGGGGCTTGCCTTAAGCTTGGATTCCTGGGCGAGCTAGAAAGGGTGGGTGTTGAGAGCATATACTCACCTACATTAACCCAGAGCTCCAGCGGTGACTGTCGTCTGACTGTCACAGGCTGTTCGGGCGGCCTCCAAGCTCAGGCGAGCCCCCTGGCTTGCCTTTGGCCTACAGGCCCAGCTGAGCCGGGGGCTCGCCTGAGCTAGGAGGCCGGCCGAGCAGCCTGTGACAGCCATTGCTGGAGCCCCGAGCCAATGTAGGGGATGTAGGTTACACATACTCACCGACATCGGCCCTTCTCCAGCGATGGCGGTCCCGCTTCCAGCGTCCTCTCTTTCTCCGCCGGTCGCCGGCATGATGTCACGAAACCCTTTGACCCTGGCATGTTGACCCGGGGTCAAAGGCTTTCGTGACGTCATGCCGGCGACCAACGGAGAGAGAAGACGCTGGAAGCGGGACCGCCATCGCTGGAGAAGGGCCGATGTCGGTGAGTATGTGTATGGCAACACCCTCTTACATTGGCCCGGAGCTCCAGCGGTGACTTCCTCCGGCCGAGCAGGCTGCTAGGCGGGCCTCCAAGCTCAGGCGAGCCCCCGGCTCGGTTTGGGCCTACAGGCCCAAACCGAGCCGGGGGTTGCCTAGGCCTACAGGCCCGCCGAGCAGCCGGAGGAGGTCACCGCTGGAGCTCAGGGCCGATTTACGGGAGTATGTTTTGGGAACCTCGTCTCCGATCCTCCTGCGGTGACCTCCTCCGGCTGCCGCTGGGTGCTCGGCGGGCCTCTAGGCTTAGGCGAGTCCCCGGCTCGGCTGGGCCTGTAGGCCCGAGCCGGGGGCTCGCCTGAGCCTGGAGGCCCGCCGAGCAGCCAGCGGCAGCCGGAGGAGGTCTCCGCTGGAGCTCAGGGCCGATTTTGGGATGTATTTTTTTGGGAACTTCGGCCCCGATCCTCCAGCGGTGACCTTCTCCGGCTGCCGCTGGGTGCTCGGCGGGCCTCTAGGCTTAGGCGAGTCCCCGGCTCGGCTGGGCCTGTAGGCCCAAACCGAGCCGGGGGCTCGCCTAAGCCTAGAGGCCCGCCGAGCAGCCAGCGGCAGCCGGAGGAGGTCTCCGCTGGAGCTCAGGGCCGACTTATGGGGTTATGTATGTTTTGGGAACTTCGGCCCCGATCCTCCAGCGGTGACCGGCTGCCGGCGGCCTGCTCGGCGGGCCTCAAGGCTTAGGCGAGTCCCCGGCTCGGCTGGGCCTGTAGGCCCAAACCGAGCCGGGGGCTCGCCTGAGCCTGGAGGCCCGCCGGCAGCCGGAGGACGGTCACCGCTGGAGGATCGGGGCATCTGGCCGTGTAAACACACGGGTAGCTGCGCGCGGCTCGTGCCGTTTTTTTTTTTTTTTTTCACGCGGCCGGCAAGCGCAGCTACCTGTGTGTTTTAACGGCCGCTTTCAAATGTCCGTCGCGCATGCGCAGTAGGGTTTTGGCGACGGACAGTTTTTAGCTTACTCTTTTATAGTATAGATAAGCAGAGAATCACAGAGGACATTCAGCTGTGGAGACCCCGAGTGTTGGGGCCTCAGCCCACTGTGAGCCATGGAGACCAGTTGGTGCACTGGCTGCGTGCCGCACTCGATCTAGAGTGCAAATACGAGGACTTGCTGCAATGTGTGAGTGAGGAGGATTGGGAAGCTGACGAGAAGCCTCCCCCAGGCTATGTGTTCCGCGGTTCTGGCCCAGCATGGATCTACTTTAAGGGGAGAGACAATTATGGCAGTCCACAGGCTGCCAGACATGCAGAATTGTGCAGCATCCAGGGGCGCTACCTGGACATGTATGAGGACTCTGCCTTTTGGCCCGTGCTGAAGGGACTCGCTGCTGAGGAATGGGCACTCGAAATGGACTTAAAAAGGTTGCAAACTGCAGCCCAGCTACCAGTCCTCGAGACCCCTGGAGGAAGCCTCCCCCCACCAGCCAGCGGGAAGCGGAAGAAAAATAGGTGGCCGAGCCAAAGCAGACCAAAGCAAAACGCCGTCACAGCCCGGGATTACAACAGTAAGCCATCTTCCAGCGGGCAGTATCAGGTCACCAGAGACTGACACCCAGGCTGTTCCCCTCATGAGAGATGGGGCCACACAGACCATGGACGATCTGGTCAGCGTGTTACAGGCTGAATTGCTTACTGCTCGAGCACAGATAATGGCCCTGACAGAGACATTACAGAACCAGCAAAATGAGCTGCAAGATGGTCAGAGAGAGCTGGACGAGGTGAGACTATCCAGAGATGCTGCGGAGGTGAATGTACAGGGCCTGGAGATGGAGCTCACTGGCTTACGGGACTTACAGCTGCTGAGCGAGCCAAGGATAATGCTGCTCGAGAGCGAGAGGAGGCCATGGCCATTGGCGTTTTAAAAGTCCAGGCAGCCTTGGGGGGAAAAGGTCTCCTGGAATCCCAGATTATGGAGCTGGTGGAGAAGCTGACAGCCGAACAGAGTAACGCTGAGCGAGTAGGCCAGAATCTCAAGAAGGCCAGACTGCTGAATGACCAACTGAGAGCAGATGGAGAGGCAGAGCAAAGCAAGGGCCATCTACTCGAGAAGTCATGTCAACAGCTGGAGGGTCAGTGCCAAGAACTAAAGGCTGAACCCCAGGCTTCTATCACTGCCTGGGAAGCAAGATGTCAAGAGCTTCAGGAGCAGTGTGATGCAGAGACCGAGCAACGCCACAGTATTGGTGAGCAGCTGCGACAATCCGAAAGTGTGTTGCCCACCAACAGCTGGAAAACGAGAGGCTTCAGACCGTGCGGCATCAACAGATCCAGGCCGAGCTGCTGGCATCAGTTGCTGAACTGTAAGCAAGGACCATGCGGCTAGAGGTACAGCTGGATGCCGAGATCGTCAGGCGACATGCCGTCGGTGAGGAGTTACACCGGACAGATGAGCTGGGAAAAGAGATCAGCCTCACATTGGCAGCGGAGCTCGACCCGGCCCCAGGTGAATAGCCACCCGCAGAACAGAGTGGGCATCAGGGAGAGGAGGCAGTCAGCCTTGCTACCCAGCGCCGAGTGTACCCCGTGCTGCTGGAGCCAGACGCTGTGTTGACCACAGAGTGTGCTGGGTCATCGAGGAAGATGGAGACCACTGCCCACCTGCCATGGCAACCGGTGAGTGGCCATCCTGAGAGGCTACCAAATTCCTGGTCCCAAGACAAATTGCATCCATTTGGGATTGTGGGGTGGGCCGCTTTTGAATGTTTGGGAGGGGGCATCAGCAGAAGAAGAGACTGGGGACTGTAAATGCTGACTGGGTTCTGGTCCTGGGGCTTCAGAAATATGCTGGAGAAAAAGACATGTGGGGAGGAGGCCCAGTGTGCCCACTACCGAACAATTTTTCTCTGTGGACTGTGGTGGCCTGTTGCGTGGCGCACTGGACAAGAGGGGTGTCTTGCCTCTTACCCCGGGACTATGGACCCACAACCCTGCAGCGACCATCAGACCCCACTGATGGTGCTTTTGCGCCAGCACCCTGGAACCTTGAAGAGGGTGCAGAAAAGGGACAAAGTGAGAAGTCTCGTCAGTGGCAAACGATCCGTTGGGATCTAAGCTTGCCCTGCCGTTCTGGAAGGGGGGACATATGTCATGGAGCTGATGTGGCGCTCCACGCTTCAGACCCCAAGAGACTTTGTGTTCAATTGTATCGTGTGATTTTAAATATATTTTACATCGTTTGGTTTTAGTTTAAATTAGTTTAGTGTAAAACGGCGTAACTTTGGTTTTAAATATACTTCTATTTCTTTAGGTAAAAATGCCTCGTGCCTCCTCTCTGCCGCCTCACACCCCCTCTACCTGCACGCGCCTCGTGCCTCCTCTCTGCCGCCTCACACCCCCTCTACCTGCACGCGCCTCGTGCCTCCTCTCTGCCGCCTCACACCCCCTCTACCTGCACGCGCCTCGTGCCTCCTCTCTGCCGCCTCACACCCCCTCTCTACCTGTGCGCCGCCTCGTACCTCCTCTTTACCTGCACGCTGCCTTGCGCCTCCTCTCTACCTGCACGCGCCTCGTGCCTCCTCTCTGCCGCCTCACACCCCTCTCTACCTGCACGCGCCTCGTGCCTCCTCTCTGCCGCCTCACACCCCCTCTACCTGCACGCGCCTCGTGCCTCCTCTCTGCCGCCTCACACCCCCTCTTTACCTGCACGCTGCCTTGCGCCTCCTCTCTACCTGCACGCGCCTCGTGCCTCCTCTCTGCCGCCTCACACCCCTCTCTACCTGTGCGCCGCCTCGTACCTCCTCTTTACCTGCACGCTGCCTTGCGCCTCCTCTCTACCTGCACGCGCCTCGTGCCTCCTCTCTGCCGCCTCACACCCCTCTCTACCTGTGCGCCGCCTCGTACCTCCTCTTTACCTGCATGCTGCCTTGCGCCTCCTCTCTACCTGCACACGCCTCGTGCCTCCTCTCTGCCGCCTCACACCCCTCTCTACCTGTGTGCCGCCTCGTACCTCCTCTTTACCTGCACGCTGCCTTGCGCCTCCTCTCTACCTGCACGCGCCTCGTGCCTCCTCTCTGCCGCCTCACACCCCTCTCTACCTGTGTGCCGCCTCGTACCTCCTCTTTACCTGCACGCTGCCTTGCGCCTCCTCTCTACCTGCACGCGCCTCGTGCCTCCTCTCTGCCGCCTCACACCCCCTCTCTACCTGTGTGCCGCCTCGTACCTCCTCTTTACCTGCACGCTGCCTTGCGCCTCCTCTCTACCTGCACGCGCCTCGTGCCTCCTCTCTGCCGCCTCACACCCCCTCTCTACCTGTGCGCCGCCTCGTACCTCCTCTTTACCTGCACGCTGCCTTGCGCCTCCTCTCTACCTGCACACCGCCTCGTGCCCCTCTCTTGCCGCCTCACACCCCCTCTCTACCTGTGCGCCGCCTTGTACCTCCTCTTTACCTGCACGCTGCCTTGCGCCTCCTCTCTACCTGCACGCGCCTCGTGCCTCCTCTCTGCCGCCTCACACCCCCTCTCTACCTGTGTGCCGCCTCGTACCTCCTCTTTACCTGCACGCTGCCTTGTGCCTCCTCTCTACCTGCACACCGCCTCGCGCCTCCTCTACCTGCACGCCACCTCACGCCTCCTCTCTACCTGCACACCGCCTCGCGCCTCCTCTACCTGCACGCCACCTCACGCCTCCTCTCCACCCACACACCACCGGTCTGCTCTTCACCCGCATGCTGTTCCAGGAGCTGCGTTTAGTTGAGGGTTTGCTCTGTCAAGGGGGAGGGGGGCGACCCCCCACAATGGCCATCACACAGATATGGTGGATATGGATTTCAATCTAAAGATCACCGGGTGTGTCGGTCCTGGATTCTACTTAACAGACGCCCAGCACTCAGCCTCCCTAATGGTTTGGATTAATGGCAGCAGCCTGACCTGCCCTGTGCAGCCGGGGGGGGGGCAGAGGCCAGGACCCCCACAAAAGAGAGGCAGGAGAGCAAACACTGAACACTTTATTAAAGGATCTGCACGATACAACGTGACAAAGCTGCAGATATGCGTATGAAGGTCAGCAATCTGTGCACATCGTGCGGCGTCATTCTGTCCTGTGCGTGGCGTCAGTCTGTCCGTGGCGTCAGTCTGTCCTGCTGGTCTGTGCGTGGCGTCAGTCTGTCCTGCTGGTCTATGCGTGGCGTCAGTCTGTCCTGCTGGTCTGTGCGTGGCGTCAGTCTGTCCTGCTGGTCTGTGCGTGGCGTCAGTCTGTCCTGCTGGCCTGTGCAGTTTGCTCGTTGTCCGTCTGTCCTTCCTGACAGTCTCTGTGCGTCACGTGGGGTTAATCAGAGGGATTTGTTGACTTTTGCTGTGGATTATATTAAGGATCCACTGATCCCACCCCCACCCCATCATGCAATAAATAGTGACTGGGCGCCTCGGGAGGGACTATGGGGCTTATTCACTAAGCAGCGACATGCAAAGACCAAGCAAAGGAAACAGCTCCTCTGATTGGCCGAGCTGTGTTTTTATCCTTGGTGAGTGGTTTTGTAATTAATTCTGAATTTAAAGTCGACAAAACTTGCCGTTTAGTGAATAATCCCTGTGGTTCCCTCGGTCACATTGCTTTCTTTTGGTAACACTCTCCCTACGTTGCCACTGATTCCGGCCCTGCCCCCCAGGATCGGCTGGGCACCAGGATCACAGTGTCGCTTTCCCACTGAATTGCTAATCGTGTGTGTCATACATTCTGCGGCGCGCTGACAGTGTGCGATGTGCTGCACGCAGGCTGGGGGGGGCAGGAATGCGCGCAGAATACTAAACACAGCCACCATGCTGCCTGGTATTAACCCTCTATCTGCCTGCACCTAGAGTCCCTGCATGCTGCGGCCTCTGTCGTGGGAGCATTCTCTCCTGCACCTGTCTTGACACCCTGGCTGCGCTTGATGGGGGTTATAGTCCTCTCTGATCCCCAGAATCCACTGGCGGTGCTGCGCACACAGGACGAACAGATTGGCGGCAAAGGGTTAACGAAAAGAAAAAGAAAATCTGTGCAGGTGAAAGATTTGCAGAGAAATCCCGGGAATCACCCGTTTGTGGTGATTTGAAGTCATTTTGGATTCAGCGTGAGCCCCCCCTGAGCCCCCCACAAGCGCTGAGCGTCTTCCCGGCAGTAATTCGGGGATGTCGGCGTAGCTGCCATCATGTGCGCCGAGGCACAAACTCCGGCAAAACGAGACAACGTCTGCGCCGCCCGTCCTGCGCTTAAATCCATACCTCTATATACACCGGCCTGCGTGGTGAGACGCCGCGGAACATGCAGGCGCTATGTAACCAGGGAGAATAACATTCAGCCATTCCCTGGTAACTGCGCCGATTAACTCCTTCAGCGCTGCTGCAGCCAGATGTTTGCAGAAGCAGCATGCCAGGGGTTAACGCTGTCCCAGAGATACCTGGTGATGCTCCGTACCTGTCGTAGCTCCATCTGCTGTATGACATCGCCCGGCTGCTGCTCACCCCTTCCATGCCGGGAGCACGGCGAGACGCTGGCGCGAGGCTGCGGGCGCCAGGCAGAGGGTGCAGGACGGCTCGATCCAGCCCCGCGGGCGACTGATGCTGCGAGTGATGCTGAGTTTGGATTCAGTCTGAGGAACGTACCATTGTGTGCCAGAGGGAAGGGGTTACACAGCATCCTACATGTGGAAGGTGCGCGGCGCCTCCTGCCAGGACCCAGACCCAGAAAATAATCTATATCTCTGTCTACGGCAAAGCGAGGCTCGTCAGCCCCTCCGGCCCCTGAATAAAGAGCCGGTGTAAAGCGCAGGGAGGGGGGGGCTCCCCGCCGCTCACATCTGATCTTTATTCCATACGTCGGTTTCCACAGATACGGCTCTGTCTTTTTACATCACTCGCCCAGCGACCAATCAGCAAATCCCTGGATCTTTTAAACGCGCTCCCTCCTGTGACAAGCGCTAATTAAACCCCCGTGTAACGCACGACGGCGTGTGTGGGGCGCGCGGGACACGTCACCCAGAAACGCACACACACACGATTCACTGCAGAGCCCAGAGACAATAATGTATCCAGAATATACAGCGTATCCAGCCCCGCACAATGTATCCAGAATATACAGCGTATCCAGCCCCGCACAATGTATCCAGAATATACAGCGTATCCAGCCCCGCACAATGTATCCAGAATATACACCGTATCCAGCCCCGCACAATGTATCCAGAATATACACCGTATCCAGCCCCGCACAATGTATCCAGAATATACAGCGTATCCAGCCCCGCACAATGTATCCAGAATATAACACCGTATCCAGCCCCGCACAATGTATCCAGAATATACAGCGTATCCAGCCCGCACAATGTATCCAGAATATACAGCGTATCCAGCCCCGCACAATGTATCCAGAATATACACCGTATCCAGCCCCGCACAATGTATCCAGAATATACACCGTATCCAGCCCCGCACAATGTATCCAGAATATACAGCGTATCCAGCCCCGCACAATGTATCCAGAATATACACCGTATCCAGCCCCGCACAATGTATCCAGAATATACACCGTATCCAGCCCCGCACAATGTATCCAGAATATACACCGTATCCAGCCCCGCACAATGTATCCAGAATATACAGCGTATCCAGCCCCGCACAATGTATCCAGAATATACACCGTATCCAGCCCCGCACAATGTATCCAGAATATACACCGTATCCAGCCCCGCACAATGTATCCAGAATATACACCGTATCCAGCCCCGCACAATGTATCCAGAATATACACCGTATCCAGCCCCGCACAATGTATCCAGAATATACACCGTATCCAGCCCCGCACAATGTATCAGAATATACACCGTATCCAGCCCCGCACAATGTATCCAGAATATACAGCGTATCCAGCCCCGCACAATGTATCCAGAATATACACCGTATCCAGCCCCGCACAATGTATCCAGAATATACACCGTATCCAGCCCCGCACAATGTATCCAGAATATACACCGTATCCAGCCCCGCACAATGTATCCAGAATATACACCGTATCCAGCCCCGCACAATGTATCCAGCCCCGCACAATGTATCCAGCCCCGCACCATGTATCCAGCCCCGCACCATGTATCCAGAATATACACCGTATCCAGCCCCACACAATGTATCCAGCCCCGTACAATGTATCCAGAATATACAGCGTATCCAGCCCGCACAATGTATCCAGCCCCGCACAATGTATCCAGCCCCGCACCATGTATCCAGAATATACACCGTATCCAGCCCCGCACAATGTATCCAGCCCCGCACAATGTATCCAGAATATACAGCATATCCAGCCCGCACAATGTATCCAGCCCCGCACAATGTATCCAGCCCCGCACCATGTATCCAGAATATACACCGTATCCAGCCCCACACAATGTATCCAGCCCCGTACAATGTATCCAGAATATACAGCATATCCAGCCCGCACAATGTATCCAGCCCCGCACAATGTATCCAGCCCCGCACCATGTATCCAGAATATACACCGTATCCAGCCCCGCACAATGTATCCAGCCCCGCACAATGTATCCAGAATATACAGCATATCCAGCCCGCACAATGTATCCAGCCCCGCACAATGTATCCAGCCCCGCACCATGTATCCAGAATATACACCGTATCCAGCCCCGCACAATGTATCCAGCCCCGCACAATGTATCCAGAATATACAGCGTATCCAGCCCCGCACAATGTATCCAGCCCCGCACAATGTATCCAGAATATACAGCGTATCCAGCCCCGCACAATGTATCCAGCCCCGCACAATGTATCCAGCCCCGCACAATGTATCCAGCCCCGCACAATGTATTCAGAATATACACCGTATCCAGCCCCGCACCATGTATCCAGAATATACAGCGTATCCAGCCCCGCACAATGTATCCAGAATATACAGCGTATCCAGCCCCGCACAATGTAGCAGAGGGTCCGGCTCACAGGAGCTTACAATCTAGAGGAGCAGAGGGCCCGGCTCACAGGAGTTTACAATCTAGAGGAGCAGAGGGTCCGGCTCACAGGAGCTTACAATCTAGAGGAGCAGAGGGTCCGGCTTACAATCTAGAGGAGCAGAGGGTCCGGCTCACAGGAGCTTACAATCTAGAGGAGCAGAGGGTCCGGCTTACAATCTAGAGGAGCAGAGGGTCCGGCTCACAGGAGTTTACAATCTAGAGGAGCAGAGGGTCCGGCTCACAGGAGCTTACAATCTAGAGGAGCAGAGGGTCCGGCTCACAGGAGCTTACAATCTAGAGGAGCAGAGGGTCCGGCTCACAGGAGTTTACAATCTAGAGGAGCAGAGGGCCCGGCTCACAGGAGTTTACAATCTAGAGGAGCAGAGGGTCCGGCTCACAGGAGCTTACAATCTAGAGGAGCAGAGGGTCCGGCTCACAGGAGCTTACAATCTAGAGGAGCAGAGGGTCCGGCTCACAGGAGCTTACAATCTAGAGGAGCAGAGGGCCCGGCTCACAGGAGCTTACAATCTAGAGGAGAAGAGGGTCCGGCTCACAGGAGCTTACAATCTAGAGGAGCAGAGGACCCGGCTCACAGGAGCTTACAATCTAGAGGAGCAGAGGGTCCGGCTCACAGGAGTTTACAATCTAGAGGAGCAGAGGCCCGGCTCACAGGAGTTTACAATCTAGAGGAGCAGAGGGTCCGGCTCACAGGAGCTTACAATCTAGAGGAGCAGAGGTCTGGCTCACAGGAGCTTACAATCTAGAGGAGCAGAGGGCCCGGCTCACAGGAGCTTACAATCTAGAGGAGCAGAGGGTCCGGCTCACAGGAGCTTACAATCTAGAGGAGCAGAGGGTCCGGCTCACAGGAGCTTACAATCTAGAGAGCAGAGGGTCCGGCTCACAGGAGCTTACAATCTAGAGGAGCAGAGGGTCCGGCTCACAGGAGTTTACAATCTAGAGGAGCAGAGGGTCCGGCTCACAGGAGCTTACAATCTAGAGGCAGAGGGTCCGGCTCACAGGATCTTACAATCTAGAGGAGCAGAGGGTCCGGCTCACAGGAGCTTACAATCTAGAGGAGCAGAGGGTCCAGCTCACAGGAGCTTACAATCTAGAGGAGCAGAGGGTCTGGCTCACAGGAGCTTACAATCTAGAGGAGCAGAGGGTCCAGCTCACAGGAGCTTACAATCTAGAGGAGCAGAGGGTCTGGCTCACAGGAGCTTACAATCTAGAGGAGTTATGGTGGAGGAAGAGGAGGAGTTTTACTGGATGTCAGGATCAATAGTAGTGCCAGTGGTTGATGGTGGGGGCTGTGGAAGGTGCCTGAATCATGATGTGTGAGTAGGTGAGCAGAGGGATGACTTGTGTCAGTGATGTGGTACAATAATCTGAAGAGATGGTTTTGAGGGATTTCTTGAAGGTCTGAAGATCAGGGTAGAGTCTGATAGGGTGAGGCAAGTCATTCCACAGGATCAGAGCGGCCCTTAAGTCTTGTAGGCGAGAGTTGTCGGTTGGAAACAGGACTGGCGGAGGGAAATATATATAGAAAAAAGTAGAGGGCTGATTACTGAACCGTGCGTCACCCCAACAGAGACACGTACAGTATATATAGAGACCTATGCGAGTGTATGGGTGTGATTATTGGCCTGTATATCCATGCTATGTCGTGTCATGGAGCTGATGTAACGCTCCATGCTTCAAACCCCAAGAGACTTTATGTTCATTTATATTGTGTGATTTTAAATATATTTTATATCGTTTGGTTTTAGTTTAAATTAGTGTAAAATGGCGTAACTTTAGTTTTAAATACTTAAATTCCTGTAGGTAAATGTGTTTCTGTATTACCAGTAAACAAGCTTCACTGCTGTGTAATTTATGCAACAGGGCTTTTCCCTTTATCTGGCTGCATATTTGATTCAAGAAGTCTCTGATAGTGTTTGTCTCTAATCTGATGTGTTAGAAGAATAGATTATGCAAATGTTATGTGAGCTAAAGGCTAAAGAATGTTTATTGTAAATATCTGACATAATGTAATTAGCATTTTAGGACGATGTGCGTCATTTATGCAAATTATGGCTGTTGGATCTCAGCATAAATGGTGGCGTTTCTGTTCATTAAAAGTCAGAACTCTCAGAGACAGAGAGAGAATCCTGTTTTAAAGCATACAGCCGCGTCTGGTGTTTTATTTCAGCGACGCTACACTATACTCCACCTCAAAAGGCACAGAGCGGCCTTCTGGAAATTCCTAACGGCTCCAGGGCAGAGGAACAGAAGCAGGCGGGTCAAGCTGCTCGAGGCACTGAGGACAGCGCTCCCAGTAGTCGGGCTGACCGCAACAAAGGGGTGTCTGGAGAGTCAGGACATAAAAACATAGAAAAATGTTGGCAGATAAGAACCTTTCGGCCCATCTAGTCTGCCTAATTACATGGATACTTTACCTGGATTTAGCTTTTGTTTAGGATAGCCTTATGCCTATCCCATGCTTGCTTAAATTCAATCACTGTTTTGGCCTCTACCACTTCAACTGGAAGGCTGTTCCATGTATCCACCACCCTCTCAGTAAAATAATGCTTCCTGATGTTACTTTTAAACCTTTGCCCCTCTAATCTAAGACTATGTCCTCTTGTTTTGCTACTTTGTTTCCTTTTAAATATACTCCCTTCCTCTACCTTGTGGATTCCCTTTACGTATTTAAATGTTTCTATCATATCTCCTCTGTCTCGTCTCTTTTCCAAGCTGTACATGTTAAGATCATTAAGCCTTTCCTGGTAACTTTTCTCCTTCAAGCCGTACACCATTTTAGTAGCCCTTCTCTGAACTCTCTCTAAGATGTCTATATCCTTCTGGAGATACGGTCTCCAGTACTGCACACAGTACTCCAAGTGAGGTCTCACCAGTGCTCTGTACATTGGCATGAGCACTTCCCTTTTCCTACTGCTAATACAGGCTCTCCCTACACAACCAAGCATTCTGCCAGCATTTCCAAGCATTCTGCCAGCATTTCCTACTGCTCTATTACATTGACTACTTACCCTTAGATCCTCTGAAATAATAACCCCTAAATCCCAACCCTCAGATGTATCAAATATTCTATATTCAGCCCTTGGGTTTTTACGTCCCAGGTGCATTATCTTGCACTTATCCACATTAAAACTCAATTGCCACAGCTCCCACCATTTTTTTAGTTTACCTAAATCATTTGTCATTTGGCTGATCCCTCCAGGAACGTCAACCCTGTTGCAAATCTTTGTGTCATCAGCAAAAAGACATACTTTTCCATTAATACCTTCTGCAATATCACTAATAAAAATATTAAATAGAATGGGTCCAAGTACTGACCCCTGAGGTACCCCACTGGTAACAAGACCTTGCGCCGAATAAACTCCATTTACCACAACCCTCTGTTGCCTGTCACTCAGCCACTGCCTAATCCAGTCAACAATATTGGAATCCAAGCTCAAAGATTGCAATTTATTGATAAGCTTCTATGCGGAACAGTATCAAAAGTCTTACTGAAATCTAAATAAGCAATGTCTACTGCACCACCTGTGTCTATTATTTCTGTTACCCAATCAAAAAAATCAATAAGATTAGTTTGGCATGATCTCCCTGAGGTAAACCCATGTTGTTTCTGATCCTGTAATCTATGTGTTTTTAGATGTTCAACAATCCTTTCCTTTAACATGGTTTCCATTAATTTCCCCACTACTGACGTAAGACTAACTGGCCTATAGTTCCCCGATTCCTCCCTACTACCCTTCTTGTAAATGGGCACAACATTTGCTAATTTCCAATCTTCTGGGACGACTCCCATTAGCAAGGATTGGTTAAATAAATCTGTTAACGGTTTTGCTATTACATTGCTGAGCTCTTTTAATAATTTAGGGTGGATCCCATCAGGCATAGGACAGGCGGTAGAGAACGGTTCCGTCACATGTCGGTATACAGGTATGTCAGTATGTCGGTATACAGGTATGTCAGTATACAGGTGTCATAGAACTGACATAGCGCTCCCCGCGTCAAACCCCCAAGACTTTTATTTCCCATGGTGAAAGCCCCAAAAGACAGACATTTGCTTTGGGAAAGACCTTATGTTCAGTAATATTGTGGGATTTTAAATGAATTGTAAATTACTCGGTTTTAGTTTAAATGTACTTTTATTACTTTATGTAAATGTGAATTAAGAGGTTTTGAAGGTTCTTTCATATAGAATGTAAAACAGGTTTGAGTAACTTGTGATTATGCAAAAGGGATTTCTCCGTGTTTATCTGTTTACGTGTCTGAGAGGTTGAGAGTCACCATTGTCTCAGCCACCCACTATCTTATTCCCTTTACAATGGGTTATGTAAATCACTGTGTGGGGTCACTGTGGGGTCAAGACTTCATCTACATAAAGCCAGTGGACCTAAGTGAAGCCTGAAGAGGACCTGAAGGAAGCCTGCAGTAGTCTTGGAACCAACCAATCAGAACTGTTGAGGTGGGCAGGAAGTTTGAATGTGCATTGCTGTATTTTGTATAAAAGAGAGAATCCTGTTTGAACATACAGCTTGTCTGGTGTCTCATTCAGCTACGCTACCTACACTACACCCAACATCAGAAGACACAGAGCGGCCCTCTGGAAATTCATAACGGCTCCAGGGCAGAGAATCAGAAGCAGACGGGTCAAGCTGCTCGAGGCGCTGAGGACGGCGCTCCCAGTAGCTGGGCTGACCACAACGAGGGGGTGTCTGGAGAGCCAGGACAGGCGGAAGAGAGGGGGATTTCCGTCACAACAAGTATGTCAGTATGTCGGTATATAGGTAAAAAGGTATGTCAGTATATAGGTATACAGGCATGTTGATGTCAGTATACAGGTATGTCACTATATAGGTATATTGGTATGTCACTATATAGGTACAGTTGTGTTCAAAATGATTCAACCCCCAATGCTGTAAAGGGTTTTAGGGAATTTAGTGACATTTGTAATTGTATTCAGAATGAAATCCTACAAGGACTTTTTAAAGAACCATATGCAACTAAAATGACATCAATTGGTTTTGTAACACAGTAGTAAATGTTTATTTTGTGAATTCTTCATTGACACAATTATTCAACCCCTTAAAGACTACCACTCTGAAGAACAGAGGTTCATTCAAGTGTTTTCAATCAGGTATTGAAAACACCTGTGGATGTCACGGAGCAGCAATAAAGCATAATAAGCACCAATTAGGCAGCTTTAAAATGACTGTGATACTCAGCTCCTTCTAGACATTTACTGGTGTGGTTACAAACATGGTGAAGTCAAGAGAATGGTCCAGGAAGACAAGAGAAGAGGTGATTACTCTTCACAGGAAGGGCAATGGCTATAAGAAGATTGCAAAGATGTTAAACATACCAAGAGAGACCATAGGAAGCATCATTCGCAAATTCAAGGCAAAAGGCACTGTTGAAACGCTACCTGGTCGTGGCAGAAAGAAGATGCTGACTTCGACTGCTGTGCGCTACCTGAAGCGTAGAGTGGAGAAAAGTCCCCGTGTGACTGCTGAGGAACGGAGAAAAGATTTGTCAGATGTGGGTACTGAAGTTTCAGCTCAGACAATACGGCGCACACTGCGTAATGAAGGCCTCCATGCCAGAACTCCCAGGCGCACCCCCTTGCTGTCTCCAAAGAATAAGAAGAGTCGACTGCAGTATGCCAAAAGTCATGTGGACAAACCACAGAAGTTTTGGGATAGTGTTCTGTGGACTGATGAAACAAAATTAGAACTGTTTGGTCCCATGGATCAACGCTATGTTTGGAGGAGGAAGAACAAGGCCTATGAAGAAAAGAACACCTTGCCTACTGTGAAGCATGGCGGGGGGGTCAATCATGCTTTGGGGCTGTTTTGCTTCTACAGGTACAGGGAAGCTTCAGCATGTGCAAGGTACCATGAATTCTCTTCAGTACCAGGAGATATTGGATGACAATGTGATGCAGTCCGTCACAAACCTGAGGCTTGGGAGACGTTGGACCTTTCAACAGGACAATGATCCCAAGCATACCTCCAAGTCCACTAGAGCATGGTTGCAGATTAAAGGCTGGAACATTTTGGAGTGGCCATCGCAGTCACCTGACTTAAATCCGATTGAGAACCTCTGGTGGGACTTAAAGAAAGCAGTTGCAGTGCGCAAGCCTAAGAATGTGACTGAACTGGAGGCTTTTGCCCATGACGAATGGGCGAAGATACCCGTAGATGGCTGCAAGACACTTGTGTCAAGCTATGCTTCACGTTTAAAAGCTGTTATAACTGTAAAAGGATGTTGTACTAAGTACTAAGATTGAATGTCACTTGGGGGTTGAATAAAACTGATAATGATGTGAGCACAGAAAAGACATTTGTGGTTATTTCATTATAAATGTTATGTTATATTTGTCTGACCTACACGTGCCTCTTTGATTTAATTGTAAGCAAAATGACTGAATGATCAAAATCAATGTCAAACTGGCCAAAACACTCAATTTCAGTGGGGGTTGAATAATTTTGAACACAACTGTATATCGGTATGTCAATATATAGGTATACAGGTATGTTGGTATGTCAGTATACAGGTATATCGGTATGTCAGTATATAGGTGTACAGGTATACAGTTATGTCAGTATACAGGTATACAGTTATGTCGGTATGTCAGTATACAGGTATGTCGGTATACAGGTATATCAGTATGTCAGTATACAGGTATATCAGTATACAGGTATATCAGTATGTCAGTATACAGGTATGTCAGTATACAGGTATGTCAGTATACAGGTATATCAGTATGTCAGTATACAGGTATACAGGTATGATGGTATGTCAGTAAACAGGTATACTGTTGTCCCCCTGTGTCACTGTGCTGCAGCAATCATTAATAACATATCTTAGAAATTAACCCCGCGTGTCAGTGAATCTCCTGCATCAGCTTTACATGGCGCCGACTGGTCGCAGTGTTTCCATAACATCCTATGACCTGGATTCCTCCTGGCTGTGCGCGCAGCACCATACATATTAATGGCTAATGTCATGAGACGCCGCAGGACATATTGAAGCAATGAATTAACCGCAAACACAAGTCAGAGGCTGTGCGCACCAGTGGACTGCGGCGACAAAATATTCAATAAACCCCTCTAAATGTTTATCACAGAGACCCCAAAACGTGATTCATCCCCTCCTCCGCTGAGCCGGTCCTGTCAGTCCTGCTTCCCTCCCCCGAAGAGCCGGTCTCGTCACTGCCCCTCCCCTCCTCCGAGGAGCCGGTCCCGTCACTGCCCCATCCCTCCTCCGAGGAGCCAGTCCCGTCACTACCCCATCCCTCCTCCAAGGAGCCAGTCCCGTCAATGCCCCGTCTCTCCCACAAGGAGCCGGTCCCGTCAATGCCCCGTCTCTCCCACGAGGAGCCGGTCCCGTCACTGCCCGTCCCTCCCACGAGGAGCCGGTCCCGTCACTGCCCGTCCCTCCCACGAGGAGCTGGTCACATACAGAAACACAATGCTGTCTTGAAGCTGGTGTAGTGGAGACGTGGTTTGCCTGCCAGACGAGGATCTGCTTATGGGAGAAGAAAAATGATGAAACAGAGTATAAATTCCAGCAGAATTACAGGCTGCAGGTCCAGGCAGAGCCACGACACCGTGATTAACCTCCAACAAGCCGCTCAGGGATGGTGAGACGCAGAGTGCCGGATATCGGGGGTTTGTTCTATAGAAAATGCTCGACAAGCCGCAGAATGCGCAGGACGCCGAGCGGGAGAAGGAATAGAGGATGGGGTACACGATGTCGGAGACTGACGCTATGTACAGGTATATCTAACCAGGCAGATACAGGTATATCTAACCAGCAGATACAGGTATATATAACCAGCAGATACAGGTATATCTAACCAGGCAGACACAGGTATATCTAACCAGCAGATACAGGTATATCTAACCAGGCAGATACAGGTATATATAACCAGCAGACACAGGTATATCTAACCAGGCAGATACAGGTATATCTAACCAGGCAGATACAGGTATATCTAACCAGCAGATACAGGTATATCTAACCAGGCAGATACAGGTATATCTAACCAGCAGATACAGGTATATCTAACCAGGCAGATACAGGTATATCTAACCAGCAGATACAGGTATATCTAACCAGCAGATACAGGTATATCTAACCAGGCAGATACAGGTATATCTAAACAGGCAGATACAGGTATATGTAACCAGGCAGATACAGGTATATCTAACCAGCAGATACAGGTATATCTAACCAGGCAGATACAGGTATATCTAACCAGGCAGATACAGGTATATCTAACCAGGCAGATACAGGTATATATAACCAGCAGACACAGGTATATCTAACCAGGCAGATACAGGTATATCTAAACAGGCAGATACAGGTATATCTAACCAGGCAGATACAGGTATATGTAACCAGGCAGATACAGGTATATCTAACCAGCAGATACAGGTATATCTAACCAGGCAGATACAGGTATATCTAACCAGGCAGATACAGGTATATCTAACCAGGCAGATACAGGAATATCTAACCAGGCAGATACAGGTATATCTAAACAGCAGATACAGGTATATCTAACCAGGCAGATACAGGTATATCTAACCAGGCAGATACAGGTATATCTAACCAGCAGATACAGGTATATCTAACCAGGCAGATACAGGTATATCTAACCAGGCAGATACAGGTATATCTAACCAGGCAGATACAGGTATATCTAACCAGGCAGATACAGGTATATCTAACCAGGCAGATACAGGTATATCTAACCAGCAGATACAGGTATATGTAACCAGGCAGATACAGGTATATCTAACCAGGCAGATACAGGTATATCTAACCAGGCAGATACAGGTATATCTAACCAGGCAGATACAGGTATATCTAACCAGGCAGATACAGGTATATCTAACCAGCAGATACAGGTATATCTAACCAGGCAGATACAGGTATATCTAACCAGGCAGATACAGGTATATCTAACCAGCAGATACAGGTATATCTAACCAGGCAGATACAGGTATATCTAACCAGGCAGATACAGGTATATCTAACCAGGCAGATACAGGTATATCTAACCAGGCAGATACAGGTATATATAACCAGCAGATACAGGTATATCTAACCAGGCAGATACAGGTATATGTAACCAGGCAGATACAGGTATATATAACCAGGCAGATACAGGTAATGTAACCAGGCAGATACAGGTATATATAACCAGGCAGATACAGGTATATGTAACCAGGCAGATACAGGTATATATAACCAGGCAGATACAGGTATATCTAACCAGGCAGATACAGGTATATCTAACCAGGCAGATACAGGTATATGTAACCAGGCAGATACAGGTATATCTAACAGGCAGATACAGGTATATCTAACCAGGCAGATACAGGTATATCTAACCAGGCAGATACGGGTATATGTAACCAGGCAGATACAGGTATATCTAACCAGCAGATACAAGTATATCTAACCAGGCAGATACAGGTATATCTAACCAGGCAGATACAGGTATATATAACCAGCAGATACAGGTATATCTAACCAGGCAGATACAGGTATATCTAACCAGGCAGATACAGGTATATATAACCAGCAGACACAGGTATATCTAACCAGGCAGATACAGGTATATCTAAACAGGCAGATACAGGTATATCTAACCAGGCAGATACAGGTATATCTAACCAGCAGATACAGGTATATCTAACCAGGCAGATACAGGTATATCTAACCAGGCAGATACAGGTATATCTAACCAGCAGATACAGGTATATCTAACCAGGCAGATACAGGTATATCTAACCAGGCAGATACAGGTATATCTAACCAGGCAGATACAGGTATATCTAACCAGGCAGATACAGGTATATCTAACCAGGCAGATACAGGTATATCTAACCAGCAGATACAGGTATATGTAACCAGGCAGATACAGGTATATCTAACCAGGCAGATACAGGTATATCTAACCAGGCAGATACAGGTATATCTAACCAGGCAGATACAGGTATATCTAACCAGGCAGATACAGGTATATCTAACCAGCAGATACAGGTATATCTAACCAGGCAGATACAGGTATATCTAACCAGGCAGATACAGGTATATCTAACCAGCAGATACAGGTATATCTAACCAGGCAGATACAGGTATATCTAACCAGGCAGATACAGGTATATCTAACCAGGCAGATACAGGTATATCTAACCAGGCAGATACAGGTATATCTAACCAGCAGATACAGGTATATCTAACCAGGCAGATACAGGTATATGTAACCAGGCAGATACAGGTATATATAACCAGGCAGATACAGGTATATGTAACCAGGCAGATACAGGTATATATAACCAGGCAGATACAGGTATATGTAACCAGGCAGATACAGGTATATATAACCAGGCAGATACAGGTATATCTAACCAGGCAGATACAGGTATATCTAACCAGGCAGATACAGGTATATCTAACCAGGCAGATACAGGTATATGTAACCAGGCAGATACAGGTATATGTAACCAGGCAGATACAGGTATATCTAACCAGGCAGATACAGGTATATCTAACCAGGCAGATACGGGTATATGTAACCAGGCAGATACAGGTATATCTAACCAGCAGATACAAGTATATCTAACCAGGCAGATACAGGTATATCTAACCAGGCAGATACAGGTATATAACCAGCAGATACAGGTATATCTTAACCAGGCAGATACAGGTATATGTAACCAGGCAGATACAGGTATATATAACCAGGCAGATACAGGTATATGTAACCAGGCAGATACAGGTATATATAACCAGGCAGATACAGGTATATGTAACCAGGCAGATACAGGTATATATAACCAGGCAGATACAGGTATATCTAACCAGGCAGATACAGGTATATCTAACCAGGCAGATACAGGTATATGTAACCAGGCAGATACAGGTATATGTAACCAGGCAGATACAGGTATATCTAACCAGGCAGATACAGGTATATCTAACCAGGCAGATACAGGTATATCTAACAGGCAGATACAGGTATATCTAACCAGCAGATACAAGTATATCTAACCAGGCAGATACAGGTATATCTAACCAGGCAGATACAGGTATATATAACCAGCAGATACAGGTATATCTAACCAGGCAGATACAGGTATATCTAACAGGCAGATACAGGTATATATAACCAGCAGACACAGGTATATCTAACCAGGCAGATACAGGTATATCTAAACAGCAGATACAGGTATATCTAACCAGGCAGATACAGGTATATCTAACCAGCAGATACAGGTATATCTAACCAGGCAGATACAGGTATATCTAACCAGGCAGATACAGGTATATCTAACCAGCAGATACAGGTATATCTAACCAGGCAGATACAGGTATATCTAACCAGGCAGATACAGGTATATCTAACCAGGCAGATACAGGTATATCTAACCAGGCAGATACAGGTATATCTAACCAGGCAGATACAGGTATATCTAACCAGCAGATACAGGTATATGTAACCAGGCAGATACAGGTATATCTAACCAGGCAGATACAGGTATATCTAACCAGGCAGATACAGGTATATCTAACCAGGCAGATACAGGTATATCTAACCAGGCAGATACAGGTATATCTAACCAGCAGATACAGGTATATCTAACCAGGCAGATACAGGTATATCTAACCAGGCAGATACAGGTATATCTAACCAGCAGATACAGGTATATCTAACCAGGCAGATACAGGTATATCTAACCAGGCAGATACAGGTATATCTAACCAGGCAGATACAGGTATATCTAACCAGGCAGATACAGGTATATATAACCAGCAGATACAGGTATATCTAACCAGGCAGATACAGGTATATGTAACCAGGCAGATACAGGTATATATAACCAGGCAGATACAGGTATATGTAACCAGGCAGATACAGGTATATATAACCAGGCAGATACAGGTATATGTAACCAGGCAGATACAGGTATATATAACCAGGCAGATACAGGTATATCTAACCAGGCAGATACAGGTATATCTAACCAGGCAGATACAGGTATATCTAACCAGGCAGATACAGGTATATGTAACCAGGCAGATACAGTATATGTAACCAGGCAGATACAGGTATATCTAACCAGGCAGATACAGGTATATCTAACCAGGCAGATACGGGTATATGTAACCAGGCAGATACAGGTATATCTAACCAGCAGATACAAGTATATCTAACCAGGCAGATACAGGTATATCTAACCAGGCAGATACAGGTATATATAACCAGCAGATACAGGTATATCTAACCAGGCAGATACAGGTATATGTAACCAGGCAGATACAGGTATATCTAACCAGCAGATACAGGTATATCTAACCAGGCAGATACAGGTATATCTAACCAGGCAGATACAGGTATATCTAACCAGCAGATACAGGAATATCTAACCTGGCAGATACAGGTATATCTAACCAGCAGATACAGGTATATCTAACCAGCAGATACAGGTATATCTAACCAGCAGATACAGGTATATCTAACCAGCAGATACAGGTATATCTAACCAGCAGATACAGGTATATCTAACCAGGCAGATACAGGTATATATATATTTCCAATCATTTACAGCGTGTAAAATAATTTTTTCACATTTTATCATACAAAGCTTTATGGTTATATATTCTATAGGGAATTCTTGTTAATACAATTTAACCCCTTAGTGACCGGGCGGTTTTACACAAATCCGTCTTTTAGTGACCGCTGCTGTTTTTACGTTTCTGCGCTGTTAGGCTAGGGTCAGACGAACGCATTTTTCACGTTGTCCGTGAAAAAGTGCGGTCGAACGAACGTACGTATTTTTTCACGGAATACGCGATAGCGGTCATACGATGCGTTTTTTCGTCCGTGATTTTGTACGGATCATCAATAAAACACTTTTTGTGTCTGGACGTTATGTTGGCCGGACATTAGCAGCGTCTGATGTCTCCCAATCACACACACACGCCGCTATGCGGACGCAGCGCACTCTGTACGTCAGTACTAGCGGTTTGACGTTCTCGAAAAAATACGTTCGTTGGCCACTTGTGTTGCGCGGACGAACTTTCGTGCGGCCGTTCGTCGTATGTTCCCCGGCATTGGACTTCATTTGCTGCTAGTACGGCCGTGATTTTGTGCGGCTAAACGCACGTTAAAACTGCGCTAGTCTGACCCCAGCCTAAGTGTTTAGGTTAAATTTTCCTCTTACTCGTTTATTCAACCCACACATATTATACACACGTTTTCCCGAGATTAAATGGATTTTCTAGAAATACCATTATTTCCATCATATCGAATAATTTACTATAAAAAAAATATGAAATATGATGAAAAAAAATGGTAAAAACACACTTTTTCGTAATTTAATCGCCAAAATCTACAACCACCAAAAAAGACCCCGGCTAAATAGGTTCATAATTTTGTCCCGAGACTAGAAATACCCAATTTTTACATGTTTTTGTTTTTTAACCCCTTCACTGCTAAGCCAGTTCACCTATGTGCGCTGCGCTCATTCTGACCATTTTGTGCTAATTATTTTGAGATGACAGCCTAGGTCCTATTTAATTAAACCCCCCCCCCCCCCAGACAAATTTTTTTTTTTATTTTATTTTTATTTATTTTATTTTTTTATTTTATTTTTTTTAGACCAAACCTGGTCATGTTTGGTATCATTGATCATGATCGGGCCTTTCAAATGATGTCAAATATGACCATCTAGCTGCCATGGATCGGGAGATAGGGGGATCCTAAGGATCCCCCTATCTAAACATGGCAGCTAGATGGTTAACTGGCCCACTGACATCCTCACACATATGGTGAGGTTGTCAGTGGGTGGGGGGGACCCGGAGGCTTGGCTGACATCCAAGATGTCAGCCCCCCTCCAGGTTCGAATCACGTTTTGGCGCCAATTAGCTGATTCGGCGCCAAAATCGTTAATGCTATACACCACTGAAAAGGGGAGACTCTCCCCTCTCCAGCGGTGCAAAAAGCATCTCCCGAGTTTTAATGGTTGGGGAGATAGAGGGCTCCGAAGGAGCCCCCCCTCCCCTCCATTGATTTGCATGGGGCGCCTGCTGATGACGTCACCACGCAGCGTGGCTACGTCAACCTCGCTTGCCCATGTAAATCACATAGGCAGGCTTCCTCCCTGCCAGATCACCAAGTGATCCAGCGAGGGAGGTAAGTATCGGGCGGGAGGGGGGTTAGGCGCCGCTGACGTACCCTGTACGTCCGCGGGTCTAAGGGTACAGGGTACGTCAGTGGTCCTTAAGGGGTTAATGGGAAGCTGTTACTGCATTTTTCTGAGAAAATATCCAAATTTAACCAAAAAATGAAATATTTCCCTTGTGTTTTAGAGGATGGTGTTTTATGAATAATATTACTATGTATAAAACACTGACCTTGCTCGCGGCGTGGGAAATGAGAAGGTGAGTAATGGCAGTGGTATTGCTCGCGATGCGATGATCTAACACGATGCAAAGTGCGCAACGAGATGGAAAGTGCGTGACGCGATGATCTAACGAGATGGAAAGTGCGTGACGCGATGATCTAACGAGATGGAAAGTGCGCAACGACATGGAAAGTGCGTTACGCGATGATCTAACGAGATGGAAAGTGCGTGACGCGATGATGTAACGCGATGGAAAGTGCGCAACGAGATGGAAAGTGTGTGACGCGATGATCTAACGAGATGGAAAGTGCGTGACGCGATGATCTAACGAGATGGAAAGTGCGTGACGCGATGATCTAACGAGATGGAAAGTGCGCAACGACATGGAAAGTGCGTGACGCGATGATCTAACGAGATGGAAAGTGCGTGACGCGATGATCTAACGAGATGGAAAGTGCGTGACGCGATGATGTAACACGATGGAAAGTGCGCAACGAGATGGAAAGTGTGTGACGCGATGATCTAACGAGATGGAAAGTGCGTGACGCGATGATCTAACGAGATGGAAAGTGCGTGACGCGATGATCTAACGAGATGGAAAGTGCGCAACGACATGGAAAGTGCGTGACGCGATGATCTAACGAGATGGAAAGTGCGTGACGCGATGATCTAATGAGATGGAAAGTGCGTGACGCGATGATTTAACGCGATGGAAAGTGCGCAACGAGATGGAAAGTGCGTGACGCGATGATCTAATGATGGAAAGTGCGTGACGCGATGATCTAACGATGGAAAGTGTGTGACGCGATGATCTAACGAGATGGAAAGTGCGTGACGCGATGATCTAATGAGATGGAAAGTGCGTGACGCGATGATGTAACGAGATGGAAAGTGCGTGACGCGATGATCTAACGAGATGGAAAGTGCGTGACGCGATGATCTAACGATGGAAAGTGCGTGACGCGATGATCTAACGAGATGGAAAGTGCGTGACGCGATGATCTAATGAGATGGAAAGTGCGTGACGCGATGATCTAACGAGATGGAAAGTGCGTGACGCGATGATCTAACGAGATGGAAAGTGCGTGACGCGATGATGTAACGCGATGGAAAGTGCGCAACGAGATGGAAAGTGTGTGACGCGATGATCTAACGAGATGGAAAGTGCGTGACGCGATGATCTAACGAGATGGAAAGTGCGTGACGCGATGATCTAACGAGATGGAAAGTGCGCAACGACATGGAAAGTGCGTGACGCGATGATCTAACGAGATGGAAAGTGCGTGACGCGATGATCTAACGAGATGGAAAGTGCGTGACGCGATGATGTAACACGATGGAAAGTGCGCAACGAGATGGAAAGTGTGTGACGCGATGATCTAACGAGATGGAAAGTGCGTGACGCGATGATCTAACGAGATGGAAAGTGCGTGACGCGATGATCTAACGAGATGGAAAGTGCGCAACGACATGGAAAGTGCGTGACGCGATGATCTAACGAGATGGAAAGTGCGTGACGCGATGATCTAATGAGATGGAAAGTGCGTGACGCGATGATTTAACGCGATGGAAAGTGCGCAACGAGATGGAAAGTGCGTGACGCGATGATCTAACGAGATGGAAAGTGCGTGACGCGATGATCTAATGATGGAAAGTGCGTGACGCGATGATCTAACGATGGAAAGTGTGTGACGCGATGATCTAACGAGATGGAAAGTGAGTGACGCGATGATCTAATGAGATGGAAAGTGCGTGACGCGATGATGTAACGAGATGGAAAGTGCGTG
This sequence comes from Leptobrachium leishanense, assembly GCA_009667805.1. Classification (NCBI taxonomy): domain Eukaryota; kingdom Metazoa; phylum Chordata; class Amphibia; order Anura; family Megophryidae; genus Leptobrachium; species Leptobrachium leishanense. Next base: position 122,203,563 of record CM019072.1, on the reverse strand, counting down.
ACGCGATGATCTAACGAGATGGAAAGTGCGTGACGCGATGATCTAATGATGGAAAGTGCGTGACGCGATGATCTAACGATGGAAAGTGCGTGACGCGATGATCTAACGAGATGGAAAGTGCGTGACGCGATGATCTAATGAGATGGAAAGTGCGTGACGCGATGATCTAACGAGATGGAAAGTGCGTGACGCGATGATCTAATGAGATGGAAAGTGCGTGACGCGATGATCTAACAAGATGGAAAGTGCGTGACGCGATGATCTAATGAGATGGAAAGTGCGTGACGCGATGATGTAACGAGATGGAAAGTGCGTGACGCGATGATCTAATGAGATGGAAAGTAGGCTTGTACACCGATTTTTTTTTCGGTTCGATTTTTCGGATTTTTAAACTTTTCGATTCGGCTCGTTTCGACCGATTTCTGTTTCGATTCGGTTCGGCTCGATTCATTTTTCGTGTACTCTTTTTTTTTCGGAATATCGACCATTTTTCGGATTTTCGTGTCACTTAGCTCGTTTTTTGTATCGACTTCTCGTAATTTCGGAAATTTTCGTTTTTTCGAAACGTCTGTTTTCCTCGTTTCAAAGCAATAAATTTCGATTTGACACATTTCAAGTCCATTCGAAAATTCCGAAAATATTTAGTTTCGGCTCGGAAAACTTTTCGGATCTGCCATTTTCGGATCTAAAAAGTTTCGGAAATTCGGCCGCATCCGAAAACACGAATCGGGAAATTTCGTGAAAATTCCGAAATTCCGAAACCCGAAACGCACATCCCTAATGGAAAGTGCGTGACGTGATGATGTAACGAGATGGAAAGTGACAAGCCGCTCTCCATGGAGTAACTCCTCACAGACAAGATGTTGATATGACGACGGAGCTGGATCCTCGATCCCAAGCAATGTGCATAGAGCTGGGTCTGCTCCGCGCGCTGCCACCAGTCTGGTAATTACATGACGACGTCTCCCTCGCCGGGTTAGACGAGTCCCTTGGGCATCTGTGGTCAAGAAAGCCCATCCTGCCTGGCGGGAGACGGCTCGGTTCTCATGGCAACACGTTGTGATGGGAGCTCGGCATCACTCTGTGCTCTAGGGGCTCCGCGCTGCCGCTCACGCCGTGTCACTAATTACGGACGCTCAGGGATTCGTTCTTTCCTCTGGGGCAATAAGCCGCGGGCCAGGAGGCACAGACAGAGGTCATCAAACCGGCCCATCGCTACGACCCAGAAAATCTGAGGGGTCCGATTACCCCAAAGGGTCACTGGGTGAGCAGACTGAGGGGGTCCGGTTACCCCAAAGGGTCACTGGGCGAGCAGACTGAGGGGGTCAGGTTACCCCAAAGGGTCACTGGGCGAGCAGACTGAGGGGGTCCGGTTACCCCAAAGGGTCACTGGGCGAGCAGACTGAAGTGGTCTGATTACCCCAAAGGGTCACTGGGCGAGCAGATTGAGGGGGTCAGGTTACCCCAAAGGGTCACTGGGCGAGCAGACTGAGGGGGTCCAGTTACCCCAAAGGGGTATCACTGCATATTGGGGGGATTTATCAGAGGTTCCCCGTTAGTTGTCACCAGATATTCAGAGTGGTTTTTCGGGGCGGGCGGTTTCCTCCCTCTGGGCCCCCTGACCCATACACATTATTGATGGGCTGACAGGTGTTAAAGGGACTCAGGGTAAAGGGGACTGGTGGGGGTTAAAGGGATTGGCGGGAGTTAAAGGGATTTATGGTAAAGGGATTGGCGGGGGTTAAAGGGACTCATGGTAAAGGGGATTGGCGGGGGTTAAAGGGACTCATGGTAAAGGGGATTGGCAGGCGTTACAGGGACTCATGGTAAAGGGATTGGCGGGGGTTAAAGGGATTTATGGTAAAGGGATTGGCGGGGGTTAAAGGGACTCATGGTAAATGGGATTGGCGGGGGTTAAAGGGACTCATGGTAAAGGGATTGGCGGGGGTTAAAGGGACTCTCTGTGTAAAGGGATCCACGGGGTTAATATCCTGTGTGCTGACACTCCAGGCTGAGTTCGGGGCCTGTTTTCATCTAATTACAGACACATATAAACACATTGAGGATAAATTGGCCCCGCGGGACCTGGGCAGGTGCCGGTGCAGGTGCTGATGCTGATGCCGGTGATGGCTGTGGAAGCATTGCTGCCCCCTGGGGGACGGGGAGGAAAGTCATGTGGTTTATCCGTGCTTGGGCGCTGCTCACATCAATGTGGTTTTATCACATTTATTGAAATTTGGCTTAAAATACAGGTGTTTTTATATATAATGTGTGTATAGTGTGTGTATAATGTGTGTATAATGCGTGTATAGTGTGTGTATAATGTGTGTATAGTGTGTGTATATAGTGTGTGTGTGTATAGTGTGTGTATAGTGTGTGTATAGTGTGTGTATAGTGTGTGTATATAGTGTGTGTGTGTATAGTGTGTGTATATAGTGTGTGTGTGTATAATGTGTGTATAGTGTGTGTGTATAGTGTGTGTATAGTGTGTGTAGCGCTGGTTTTAATTCACTGTCGTTGTAGTACTCGCCTTTGGCCACCAGAGGGAGACAAGCACGATGTAAGACATTGGACATTGGGACTACATTTTCCAGCATGCTTTGCGGGCGGGAACAGGAAGTAGGTGGGAAAAAGAGAGACTGACATCCGCAGCCTCGTGGAGAGAACCGGCAGAGCGCGCCGAGGAGTGAGAAGAGCAAGACGCAAGTGACGGAGATAGCGATCGTGATCAGGCCAGAGCGCAGGTGCGGTCTAGCAGAGCTGGAGATCGGTTTCCCCTTTTACTGGTCGAAGACCTAGTGATCCACCGCTAGTAACCCTACACAGATACAGAGTAAGCTGAAGGACCCCGAGTTAGGAGACCGCAGACAATCTAACAGGGAGTGCAGGCGGTGAGCTGGACATTTTGTGGCAGACACAGACAAGCAAGACAGCGGATCCGGTGGCACAGAATCCCAGTCAAATCGAGTGGAGAGACGTCCTGGGTCGAGCGGAGCGCAGAGTATCTGGCGGATGGGTGAGAGGCCTTCCCGGCCACCGTAAAATAATAAAGCACTCTGCAGTTTTGTCCAAACCTACAGGGCCCCAACCTGACTAGTCGAAGATACACCTGAAATCATTCACTGGCCAGTTGAATATTGTACCCGGGTACCAATACACGCATACACCTACACTTTCTTGGGACACATCCTGTACGGGACTCACACTCCAACCACGAAGGGGTTAAAATTCCTTTTCCGCTACGCGTTTCTCGCATTATGAACTACTGTAAATATATATATATACCGTGTTATCCATTATTTGCCAGTTTATTCAGTAAACTATATAATTTATAAAATCCACAACGGTGCTGGAGTATATTTATTCCCTAGTGCGGGGAGACTGACCCGAGGTTCAAATTCAGTGGCTCCTCCGGGAGTGAGCGCTACATGTGTGTATAGTGTGTGTATAGTGCGTGTAGAGTGCGTGTAGAGTGCATGTAGAGTGTGTGTATAATGCGTGTAGAGTGCGTGTAGAATGTGTGTATAGTGTGTGTATAGTGTGTGTAGAGTGCGTGTATAGTGCGTGTATAGTGCGTGTATAGTGCGTGTATAGTGCGTGTATAGTGCGTAAGAGTGCGTGTATAGTGCGTGTAGAGTGCGTGTATAGTGCGTGTATAATGCGTGTATAGTGCGTGTATAATATGTGTAGAGTGCGTGTATAGTGCGTGTAGAGTGCGTGTATAGTGCGTGTAGAGTGTGTGTAGAGTGCGTGTAGAGTGCATGTAGAGTGTGTGTATAATGTGTGTATAGTGTGTGTAGAGTGCGTGTAGAGTGTGTATAGTGTGTGTATAATGCGTGAAGAGTGTGTGTATAGTGCGTGTATAGTGCGTGTATAGTGCGTGTAGAGTGCGTGTAGAGTGCGTGTATAATGTGTGTATAGTGCGTGTATAGTGTGTGTAGAGTGCGTGTATAGTGCGTATAGAGTGCGTGTAGAATGTGTGTATAGTGCGTGTATAGTGTGTGTAGAGTGTGTGTAGAGTGCGTGTAGAGTGCGTGTAGAGTGCGTGTATAGTGCGTGTAGAGTGCGTGTATAGTGCGTGTAGAGTGCGTGTATAGTGCGTGTAGAGTGCGTGTAGAGTGCGTGTATAATGTGTGTATAGTGCGTGTATAATGTGTGTAGAGTGCGTGTAGAGTGTGTGTATAGTGCGTGTATAGTGCGTGTATAGTGCGTGTATAATGCGTGTAGAGTGCGTGTATAGTGCGTGTAGAGTGCGTGTAGAGTGTGTATAATGTGTGTAGAGTGTGTGTAGAGTGTGTATAGTGTGTGTATAATGCGTGTAGAGTGTGTGTATAGTGCGTGTATAATGCGTGTAGAGTGCGTGTAGAGTGCGTGTAGAGTGCGTGTAGAGTGCGTGTAGAGTGCGTGTAGAGTGCGTGTAGAGTGCGTGTATAATGTGTGTATAGTGCGTGTATAGTGCGTGTATAGTGCGTGTATAATGTGTGTAGAGTGCGTGTATAGTGCGTGTAGAGTGCGTGTATAATGCGTGTAGAGTGTGTGTAGAGTGCGTGTATAGTGCGTGTATAGTGCGTGTAGAGTGCGTGTAGTGTGTGTATAATGTGTGTAGAGTGCGTGTAGTGTATAGTGTGTGTATAATGCGTGTAGAGTGTGTGTATAATGCGTGTATAGTGCGTGTATAGTGCGTGTATAATGTGTGTATAGTGCGTGTATAATGCGTGTATAATGTGTGTAGAGTGCGTGTATAGTGCGTGTAGAGTGCGTGTATAATGCGTGTAGAGTGTGTGTGTATAGTGTGTGTATAGTGTGTGTATAGTGTGTGTAGCGCTGGTTTTAATGCACTGTCGTTGTAGTACTCGCCTTTGGCCACCAGAGGGAGACAAGCACGATGTAAGACATTGGACATTGGGACTACATTTTCCAGCATGCTTTGCGGGCGGGAACAGGAAGTAGGTGGGAAAAAGAGAGACTGACATCCGCAGCCTCGTGGAGAGAACCGGCAGAGCGCGCCGAGGAGTGAGAAGAGCAAGACGCAAGTGACGGAGATAGCGATCGTGATCAGGCCAGAGCGCAGGTGCGGTCTAGCAGAGCTGGAGATCGGTTTCCCCTTTTACTGGTCGAAGACCTAGTGATCCACCGCTAGTAACCCTACACAGATACAGAGTAAGCTGAAGGACCCCGAGTTAGGAGACCGCAGACAATCTAACAGGGAGTGCAGGCGGTGAGCTGGACATTTTGTGGCAGACACAGACAAGCAAGACAGCGGATCCGGTGGCACAGAATCCCAGTCAAATCGAGTGGAGAGACGTCCTGGGTCGAGCGGAGCGCAGAGTATCTGGCGGATGGGTGAGAGGCCTTCCCGGCCACCGTAAAATAATAAAGCACACTGCAGTTTTGTCCAAACCTACAGGGCCCCAACGTGACTAGTCGAAGATACACCTGAAATCATTCACTGGCCAGTTGAATATTGTACCCGGGTACCAATACACGCATACACCTACACTTTCTTGGGACACAACCTGTACGGGACTCACACTCCAACCACGAAGGGGTTAAAATTCCTTTTCCGCTACGCGTTTCTCGCATTATGAACTACTGTAAATATATATATATACCGTGTTATCCATTATATGCCAGTTTATTCAGTAAACTATATAATTTATAAAATCCACAATGGTGCTGGAGTATATTTATTCCCTAGTGCGGGGAGACTGACCCGAGGTTCAAATTCAGTGGCTCCTCCGGGAGTGAGCGCTACATGTGTGTATAGTGTGTGTATAGTGCGTGTATAGAGTGCGTGTATAGTGTTTGTAGAGTGCGTGTATAGTGTTTGTAGAGTGTGTGTATAATGTGTGTATAGTGCGTGTAGAGTGCATGTAGAGTGTGTGTATAATGTGTGTGTATAATGTGTGTATAATGTGTGTATAGTGCGTGTATAATGTGTGTATAGTGCATGTAGAGTGTGTGTATAATGTGTGTATAGTGTGTAGAGTGCGTGTATAGTGCGTGTAGAATGTGTGTATAGTGCGTGTATAGTGCGTGTAGAGTGCGTGTATAGTGCGTGTAGAATGTGTGTATAGTGCGTGTAGAGTGCGTGTATAGTGCGTGTATAGTGTGTGTAGAGTGCGTGTATAGTGCGTGTATAGTGCGTGTATAGTGCGTGTATAGTGCGTAAGAGTGCGTGTAGAGTGCGTGTATAATGTGTGTATAATGCGTGTATAGTGCGTGTATAATATGTGTAGAGTGCGTGTATAGTGCGTGTAGAGTACGTGTATAGTGCGTGTAGAGTGTGTGTATAGTGCGTGTAGAGTGTGTGTATAGTGCGTGTAGAGTGCATGTAGAGGGTGTGTATAATGTGTGTATAGTGCGTGTATAGTGTAGAGTGCGTGTATAGTGCGTGTAGAGTGCGTGTAGAATGTGTGTAGAGTGTGTGTAGAGTGCGTGTATAGTGCGTGTAGAATGTGTGTATAGTGCGTGTAGAGTGCGTGTATAGTGCGTGTATAGTGCGTGTAGAGTGCGTGTAGAGTGCGTGTAGAGTGCGTGTATAATGTGTGTATAGTGCGTGTATAGTGTGTGTAGAGTGCGTGTATAGTGCGCGTATAGAGTGCGTGTAGAATGTGTGTATAGTGCGTGTATAGTGTGTGTAGAGTGTGTGTAGAGTGCGTGTATAGTGCGTGTAGAGTGTGTGTAGAGTGCGTGTAGAGTGCGTGTAGAGTGTGTATAGTGTGTATAATGCGTGTAGAGTGTGTGTATAGTGCGTGTATAATGCGTGTATAGTGCGTGTAGAGTGCGTGTAGAGTGCGTGTATAATGTGTGTATAGTGCGTGTATAATGCGTGTATAGTGCGTGTATAGTGCGTGTATAATGTGTGTAGAGTGCGTGTATAGTGCGTGTATAGTGCGTGTAGAGTGCGTGTATAGTGCGTGTATAGTGCGTGTAGAGTGCGTGTATAATGCGTGTAGAGTGTGTGTAGAGTGCGTGTATAGTGCGTGTAGAGTGCGTGTAGAGTGCGTGTAGTGTGTGTATAATGTGTGTAGAGTGCGTGTAGTGTATAGTGTGTGTATAATGCGTGTAGAGTGCGTGTATAGTGCGTGTAGAGTGCGTGTATAGTGCGTGTAGAGTGCGTGTAGAGTGCGTGTATAATGTGTGTATAGTGCGTGTATAATGTGTGTAGAGTGCATGTATAGTGCGTGTAGAGTGCGTGTATAATGCGTGTAGAGTGTGTGTGTGTATAGTGTGTGTATAGTGCGTGTATAATGTGTGTATAGTGCGTGTATAATGTGTGTATAGTGCGTGTATAATGCGTGTATAGTGCGTGTATAATGTGTGTATAGTGCGTGTATAATGTGTGTATAGTGCGTGTATAATGCGTGTATAGTGTGTGTATAGTGTGTGTATAGTGCGTGTATAATGTGTGTATAGTGCGTGTATAATGCGTGTATAGTGTGTGTATAATGTGTGTATAGTGCGTGTATAATGTGTGTATAGTGCGTGTATAATGTGTGTATAGTGCGTGTATAATGTGTGTATAGTGCGTGTATAGTGCGTGTATAATGTGTGTGTATAGTGCGTGTATAGTGCGTGTATACCGTTGAGGGGCGGTGCTTGCCTTGGCCCCGGGCCGTTCCCGTTCCGGCAGAGAGAGGGGCCTGGTTGCCGTATGTTCCAGAGGCAGCAAACGCAGGCCTGAGGATGTTTTCTGCCCCATGTTTTCCCTGGACACTGGCTGAACTATCTAGCTGACCTGCTGCTTACCCTGTTTTTTAATCCTGACACCCCTGTCTGGCCCGCTGAGTTTCTCTCTCCCCCCCCCGTATACCTTCTGATCCCCCCCCCCCTGCGTTTTGTGAAGCGATGGACAGATGAGGACATTTTTTTTTTATTTTTGTTGTTGTTTTTTCCTTTTCTGCTGAGACCCCCCCATTCGGGGATGAACCCCCCCCCCACTCCCTACCTGAGAATGTTATTCCGAGATGACCCCCCCGTCGTCTGTTTCTAATTTCTGCCCCCCACGGCTGAGTTGTTCACGCCGGTTGTCGAGATGTCTTTAGCGGACACTTTTGTTTTCGGGAGTCGGCTGCTTCTCCTGCGCTCTCTGTTCTTGAGGACTTATGGCTGATTCTGATGTTTTCCTCGGCCGCTCACTCCCCCCCCCCCGTGCGGAGTACTTCTGACTTGTTTTTGGTTTGGACTCTTCTTTTCCCCCCATTATCTTAGTTGGTATGTCAGATGCTTGCTATCCATTCCCCCCTCCCCCCCTTTTTTTTTTTTTTTGTGATTGGCATTACTGGGTTGGCTGAGGCGCGCCACCATGACTTTGCGTTATGATTGGCCCTTAGGATCCCGGGCCCCGTGACATTGTCCCTCCATGGCCTCCTTCAGGAGCGTGCCAGGAGCGTCACGGAGATGGCCTTTGCCATTCTTCACACTCCCCACCCCCCCTTTTTTTTTTTTTACTGTTATTTGGGTCACCATCTTTTTGGCAGCGTTGTGTATATAACCCCCTCTTTCCTATTCTTTTTCTTTTCTTCTCCCACAACCTCCCTTATGATCTGAGACACTTTTATCTACATATGCTTATGTTGATGGATCTCTTATGTCTATGTAATACATATGTGAGTTTTTCGGGCCCTGCGAGGCCACTTATGTTGATTGCTTTTTGTTCCTGCTCTTGCTTACAAAATAAAAACCTTGAATTCCAAAAAAAAAATAAAAAAAATGTGTGTATAGTGTGTGTATAGTGTGTGGTTGTGGTATATACTGTAATGAGTGATCGGTTATGACATGTGAATCACAGGAGTAAAAGTATCTTTTGTTGAGTTTTTGCTTAAAGTGCATCGTCTTTTAGGTGGTCTATATATACCTTTGAGTAGTATAAAAAAGTCTTGTAACGGTTACGGGTCAAATAAATCCAAAATGTCTGAGTTGAAATATTGTATCTGATGGAATAGATGTAAATCTGTGCGTGTCGGCTGCACTGCTGCCACCCTGTGGCTAAACTCACTATCAGTGTTGCTGATTTAAGAAAAAACAGATCTGCAGCTCTCCTTCCTTTTCCCTTCTGCAGGTCTTTACCGCTTGGGATCATACGATAAAGGGCCGGATTAACGTAGGGGCAGATGGAGCAGCAGCTCCAGGCCCAAGCTCCAGAATAGGCCCAGAGAAATGATAAATTTGTCTTCATGGATAGGCATTTGGACCTCTATATCTCCAGCTCCATAGCAGCTACAGGGTCAGATATCACCGGAAGTGCACTGGGGGAGGGGCTTTGGAACCCTGCTCCACTAATCTTTACACCTCGCAAGGTCAACTGAGGTGTCAGACAGAGTCTGGCCTTTGCATTAATACCAAACATGATCTAAGAGAAAAGAAAACAAAAAACTTTTTTTATTTAACTTATTTTTAGTTGCAAAGTGATGGTATTGTCCATTTGTCACATATAAAATGAGCAATACCACTGCCATTACTCACCTTCTCATTTCCCACGCCGCGAGCAAGGTCAGTGTTTTATACATAGTCATATTATTCATAAAACTCCATCCTCTAAAACACAAGGGAAATATTTCATTTTTTGGTTAAATTTGGATATTTTCTCAGAAAAATGCAGTAACAGCTTCCCATTAAATTGTATTAACAAGAATTCCCTATAGAATATATAACCATAAAGCTTTGTATGATAAAATGTGAAAAAAGTTATTTTACATGCTGTGATGATTGAAAATGTACTCCTTCAGTATCTGCTGGTTAGATATACCTGTATCTGCCTGGTTAGATATACCTGTATCTGCTGGTTAGATATACCTGTATCTGCTGGTTACATATACCTGTATCTGCCTGGTTAGATATACCTGTATCTGCCTGGTTAGATATACCTGTATCTGCTGGTTACATATACCCGTATCTGCTGGTTAGATATACCTGTATCTGCTGGTTAGATATACCTGTATCTGCTGGTTAGATATACCCGTATCTGCTGGTTAGATATACCTGTATCTGCCTGGTTACATATACTTGTATCTGCTGGTTAGATATACCTGTATCTGCCTGGTTAGATATACCTGTATCTGCCTGGTTAGATATACCTGTATCTGCCTGGTTAGAGATACCTGTATCTGCTGGTTACATATACTTGTATCTGCTGGTTAGATATACCTGTATCTGCCTGGTTAGATATACCTGTATCTGCCTGGTTAGATATACCTGTATCTGCCTGGTTAGATATACCTGTATCTGCCTGGTTAGAGATACCTGTATCTGCTGGTTACATATACTTGTATCTGCTGGTTAGATATACCTGTATCTGCCTGGTTAGATATACCTGTATCTGCCTGGTTACATATACCTGTATCTGCTGGTTAGATATACCTGTATCTGCTGGTTAGATATACCTGTATCTGCCTGGTTACATATACCTGTATCTGCCTGGTTAGATATACCTGTATCTGCTGGTTAGATATACCTGTATCTGCCTGGTTACATATACCTGTATCTGCCTGGTTATATATACCCGTATCTGCCTGGTTATATATACCCGTATCTGCCTGGTTATATATACCCGTATCTGCCTGGTTATATATACCCGTATCTGCCTGGTTATATATACCCGTATCTGCCTGGTTATATATTCCTGTATCTGCCTGGTTATATATACCCGTATCTGCCTGGTTATATATACCCGTATCTGCCTGGTTACATATACCTGTATCTGCTGGTTAGATATACCCGTATCTGCCTGGTTAGATATACCCGTATCTGCCTGGTTACATATACCTGTATCTGCTGGTTAGATATACCTGTATCTGCCTGTTTAGATATACCCGTATCTGCCTGGTTATATATACCCGTATCTGCCTGGTTATATATACCCGTATCTGCCTGGTTATATATACCCGTATCTGCTGGTTATATATACCCGTATCTGCCTGGTTATATATACCCGTATCTGCTGGTTATATATACCCGTATCTGCCTGGTTATATATACCTGTATCTGCCTGGTTATATATACCTGTATCTGCTGGTTATATATACCCGTATCTGCCTGGTTATATATACCCGTATCTGCACTGTTAAATAACCTAAAATAGGTTTTCATTTCACTAAATTCCAAAAAAAGCCACCAGAATATTCAGCTCCAGCCCCATAGGGATCTTAATCCGGCCCTGCATACATAGTGCACACTATGGTACAAGCTTGGACGTAATTATATCAATTTCCAACTCACGTGGTTTAGAGCCTAAGGTATAGCCAGGCTCAGTCTTTCTTGCTGTTCCGGTGCATCAAGGTGACCGGTATCCCTTCTTTACCGCCTCCGATGTCCTTGTTTCCTGCGGGGGTCCGTCTGTAGCCTCCAGATCCTTTTAGTCTGTTTACCAGGCAGAACGGTGGGGGCGCCGGCTGCTGGATCTCCGCTGCGCAGTGACCACAGGACTCAGGGGTTAAATTAACAATACAAAAATAAAAACAGGTATAAGGATAATCCAGGACACGTTTCGCCTACCGGCCTCTTCCGCTGGATAATCCTTGGGTTTCTGATGTCCATCTTTTATACACTGGGAAGATACATTTTAATGTGTTCGTCTCAATAGTTAAATAGGGAGGACTATTTCCTTTGCATTAGTATTTAGTAGGGATGCACCGATACCACTTTTTTAAGACCGAGTACGAGTACCGATACTTTTATTCAAGTACTCACTGATACCAAGTACCGATACTTTTTTTTTATGTCACGTGATGCTTTCCAATAAGAACAGACCTCATATAAAGCCCCCAGGTCTCATAGATATGCCCCCCCCCAGCTCATGGATTTGCCCCCCAGCTCATGGATACTGCCCCAGCTCATGGATTTGCCCCCCCAGCTCATGGATTTGCCCCCCAGCTCATGGATTTGCCCCCCCAGCTCATGGATTTGCCCCCCAGCTCATGGATATGCCCCCCAGCTCATGGATATGCCCCCCAGCTCATGGATTTGCCCCCCAGCTCATGGATATTGCCCCCCCAGCTCATGGATATTGCCCCCCAGCTCATGGATATTGCCCCCCAGCTCATGGATATTGCCCCCCAGCTCATGGATATTGCCCCCCAGCTCATGGATATTGCCCCCCAGCTCATGGATATTGCCCCCCAGCTCATGGATATTGCCCCCCAGCTCATGGATATTGCCCCCCAGCTCATGGATAATGCCCCCCAGCTCGTGGATATGGCCCCAGCGTGGATAATGCCCCCCAGCCCTCATACTTACCTTCCTTTAGCGCCGCCGGGAAAGTCTTCGCGCGCGCGCTCCTTGGAAGGTCCCCAGCCGCGACCACGTGGGACCATGTGATCACGGCTGGGGTCCTTCCAACGAGCGCACGCGCGGAAACTTTCCCGGCGTCGCTCAGGAAGGTAAGTATGAGCGGAGAGCAGCTGCAGGGCCTGTCTGAATGCTCTATCTGCATTCGCACAGGCCCTGCAGCTGCTCACTTTGTTTATACTTACCTTCCTTAGCGACGCCGGGAAAGTTTCGCGCGCACGCTCGTTGGAAGGACCCCAGCCGCGATCACATGGTCCCACGTGGTCGCGGCTGGGGTCCTTCCAAGGAGCGCGCGCGCGAAGACTTTCCCGGCGTCGCTAAAGGAAGGTAAGTATTAAACAATGCGGAGAGCAGCTGCAGGGCCTGTCTGAATGCCGATAGAGCATTCGGACAGCCGCCCCAGCCCCTCGGATGCCGGCTCAATGCCGGCTTCCGGTATCGGAAAAAAATATCGGGGGTACTGCACGAGTACCAAGTACTCCTGCAGTACCCAGTATCGGCACTGATATCGATACTAGTATCGGTATCGTGCAACCCTAGTATTTAGGGAAATTAAATCGATAAAGGGTGTATGAGAGGGGTCAGGGGTCATGGTGAGGACTCCTAAGGATGGATCTGATGACAGGGGGTGGAGTAGGTAGAGATGGGTAATGAGGTCTGATGGTTAAATGGTTTTATATGTACGCAATAAAGAGCGAGATCTAGTTATTTCAGAAGCGGGGAGGTATAAAGAGCGAGGCCTAGTTATTTCAGAAGCGGGGAGGTATAAAGAGCGAGGCCTAGTTATTTCAGAAGCGGGGAGATATAAAGAGCAAGATCTAGTTATTTCAGAAGCGGGGAGGTATAAAGAGCGAGGCCTAGTTATTTCAGAAGCGGGGAGGTATAAAGAGCGAGGCCTGGTTATTTCAGAAGCGGGGAGGTATAAAGAGCAAGATCTAGTTATTTCAGAAGCGGGGAGGTATAAAGAGCGAGGCCTGGTTATTTCAGAAGCGGGGAGGTATAAAGAGCGAGGCCTGGTTATTTCAGAAGCGGGGAGGTATAAAGAGCGAGGCCTAGTTATTTCAGAAGCGGGGAGGTATAAAGAGCGAGGCCTAGTTATTTCAGAAGCGGGGAGGTATAAAGAGCGTGCCTAGTTATTTCAGAAGCGGGGAGGTATAAAGAGCGAGGCCTAGTTATTTCAGAAGCGGGGAGTATAAAGAGCGAGGCCTAGTTATTTCAGAAGCGGGGAGGTAAAAGAGCGAGGCCTAGTTATTTCAGAAGCGGGGAGGTATAAAGAGCGAGGCCTAGTTATTTCAGAAGCGGGGAGGTATAAAGAGAGGCCTAGTTATTTCAGAAGCGGGGAGGTATAAAGAGCGAGCTAGTTATTTCAGAAGCGGGGAGGTATAAAGAGCGAGGCCTAGTTATTTCAGAAGCGGGGAGGTATAAAGAGCGAGGCCTAGTTATTTCAGAAGCGGGGAGGTATAAAGAGCGAGGCCTAGTTATTTCAGAAGCGGGGAGGTATAAAGAGCGAGGCCTAGTTATTTCAGAAGCGGGGAGGTATAAAGAGCGAGGCCTAGTTATTTCAGAAGCGGGGAGGTATAAAGAGCGAGGCCTAGTTATTTCAGAAGCGGGGAGGTATAAAGAGCAAGGCCTAGTTATTTCAGAAGCGGGGAGGTATAAAGCGCGAGGCCTAGTTCTTTCAGAGGCGGGGAGGTATAAAGAGCGAGGCCTAGTTATTTCAGAAGCGGGGAGGTATAAAGAGCGAGGCCTAGTTATTTCAGAAGCGGGGAGGTATAAAGAGCGAGGCCTAGTTATTTCAGAAGCGGGGAGGTATAAAGAGCAAGATCTAGTTATTTCAGAAGCGGGGAGGTATAAAGAGTGTGGCCTAGTTATTTCAGAAGCGGGGAGGTATAAAGAGCGAGGCCTAGTTATTTCAGAAGCGGGGAGATATAAAGAGCGAGGCCTAGTTATTTCAGAAGCGGGGAGGTATAAAGAGCGAGGCCTAGTTATTTCAGAAGCGGGGAGGTATAAAGAGCGAGGCCTAGTTATTTCAGAAGCGGGGAGGTATAAAGAGCGAGGCCTAGTTATTTCAGAAGCGGGGAGGTATAAAGAGCGAGGCCTAGTTATTTCAGAAGCGGGGAGGTATAAAGCGCGAGGCCTAGTTCTTTCAGAGGCGGGGAGGTATAAAGAGCGAGGCCTAGTTATTTCAGAAGCGGGGAGGTATAAAGAGCAAGATCTAGTTATTTCAGAAGCGGGGAGGTATAAAGAGCGAGGCCTGGTTATTTCAGAAGCGGGGAGGTATAAAGAGCAAGATCTAGTTATTTCAGAAGCGGGGAAGGTATAAAGCGCGAGGCCTAGTTATTTCAGAAGCGGGGAGGTATAAAGAGCGAGGCCTAGTTATTTCAGAAGCGGGGAGGTATAAAGCGCGAGGCCTAGTTATTTCAGAAGCGGGGAGGTATAAAGAGCGAGGCCTAGTTATTTCAGAAGCGGGGAGGTATAAAGAGCGAGGCCTGGTTATTTCAGAAGCGGGGAGGTATAAAGCGCGAGGCCTAGTTATTTCAGAAGCGGGGAGGTATAAAGAGCGAGGCCTGGTTATTTCAGAAGCGGGGAGGTATAAAGAGCGAGATCTAGTTCTTTCAGAGGCGGGGAGGTATAAAGAGCGAGGCCTAGTTATTTCAGAAGCGGGGAGGTATAAAGAGCGAGGCCTAGTTATTTCAGAAGCGGGGAGGTATAAAGAGCAAGATCTAGTTATTTCAGAAGCGGGGAGGTATAAAAAGATCTAGTTATTTCAGAAGCGGGGAGGTATAAAGAGCGAGGCCTAGTTATTTCAGAAGCGGGGAGATATAAAGAGCGAGGCCTAGTTATTTCAGAAGCGGGGAGGTATAAAGAGCGAGGCCTAGTTATTTCAGAGGCGGGGAGGTATAAAGAGCGAGGCCTGGTTATTTCAGAAGCGGGGAGGTATAAAGAGCGAGGCCTGGTTATTTCAGAAGCGGGGAGGTATAAAGAGCGAGATCTAGTTATTTCAGAAGCGGGGAGGTATAAAGAGCGAGGCCTGTTATTTCAGAAGCGGGGAGGTATAAAAGAGCGAGGCCTAGTTATTTCAGAGCGGGGAGGTATAAAGAGCGAGGCCTGGTTATTTCAGAAGCGGGGAGGTATAAAGAGCGAGGCCTGTTATTTCAGAAGCGGGGAGGTATAAAGAGCGAGATCTAGTTATTTCAGAAGCGGGGAGGTATAAAGAGCGAGGCCTAGTTATTTCAGAAGCGGGGAGGTATAAAGAGCGAGGCCTAGTTATTTCAGAAGCGGGGAGGTATAAAGAGCGAGGCCTAGTTATTTCAGAAGCGGGGAGGTATAGGCGAGGCCTAGTTATTTCAGAAGCGGGGAGGTATAAAGAGCAAGATCTAGTTATTTCAGAAGCGGGGAGGTATAAAGAGCGAGGCCTAGTTATTTCAGAAGCGGGGAGGTATAAAGAGCGAGGCCAGTTATTTCAGAGGCGGGGAGGTAGAGCGAGGCCTGGTTATTTCAGAAGCGGGGAGGTATAAAGAGCGAGGCCTAGTTCTTTCAGAGGCGGGGAGGTATAAAGAGCGAGGCCTAGTTATTTCAGAAGCGGGGAGGTATAAAAGCGAGGCCTAGTTATTTCAGAAGCGGGGAGTATAAAGAGCGAGGCCTAGTTATTTCAGAAGCGGGGAGGTATAAAGAGCAAGATCTAGTTATTTCAGAAGCGGGGAGGTATAAAGAGCAATCTAGTTATTTCAGAAGCGGGGAGGTATAAAGAGTGTGGCCTAGTTATTTCAGAAGCGGGGAGGTATAAAGAGCGAGGCCTAGTTATTTCAGAAGCGGGGAGATATAAGAGCGAGGCCTAGTTATTTCAGAAGCGGGGAGGTAAAGAGCGAGGCCTAGTTTATTCAGAAGCGGGGAGGTATAAAGAGCGAGGCCTAGTTATTTCAGAAGCGGGGAGGTATAAAGCGCGAGGCCTAGTTCTTTCAGAGGCGGGGAGGTATAAAGAGCGAGGCCTAGTTATTTCAGAAGCGGGGAGGTATAAAGAGCAAGATCTAGTTATTTCAGAAGCGGGGAGGTATAAAGAGCGAGGCCTGGTTATTTCAGAAGCGGGGAGGTATAAAGAGCAAGATCTAGTTATTTCAGAAGCGGGGAAGGTATAAAGCGCGAGGCCTAGTTATTTCAGAAGCGGGGAGGTATAAAGAGCGAGGCCTAGTTATTTCAGAAGCGGGGAGGTATAAAGCGAAGCGCGAGGCCTAGTTATTTCAGAGCGGGGAGGTATAAAGAGCGAGATCTAGTTCTTTCAGAGGCGGGGAGGTATAAAGAGCGAGGCCTAGTTATTTCAGAAGCGGGGAGGTATAAAGAGCGAGGCCTAGTTATTTCAGAAGCGGGGAGGTATAAAGAGCAAGATCTAGTTATTTCAGAAGCGGGGAGGTATAAAGAGCAAGATCTAGTTATTTCAGAAGCGGGGAGGTATAAAGAGCGAGGCCTAGTTATTTCAGAAGCGGGGAGATATAAAGAGCGAGGCCTAGTTATTTCAGAAGCGGGGAGGTATAAAGAGCGAGGCCTAGTTATTTCAGAGGCGGGGAGGTATAAAGAGCGAGGCCTGGTTATTTCAGAAGCGGGGAGGTATAAAGAGCGAGGCCTGGTTATTTCAGAAGCGGGGAGGTATAAAGAGCGAGATCTAGTTATTTCAGAAGCGGGGAGGTATAAAGAGCGAGGCCTGGTTATTTCAGAAGCGGGGAGGTATAAAGAGCGAGGCCTAGTTATTTCAGAGGCGGGGAGGTATAAAGAGCGAGGCCTGGTTATTTCAGAAGCGGGGAGGTATAAAGAGCGAGGCCTGGTTATTTCAGAAGCGGGGAGGTATAAAGAGCGAGATCTAGTTATTTCAGAAGCGGGGAGGTTAAAGAGCGAGGCCTAGTTATTTCAGAAGCGGGGAGGTATAAAGAGCGAGGCCTAGTTATTTCAGAAGCGGGGAGGTATAAAGAGCGAGGCCTAGTTATTTCAGAAGCGGGGAGGTATAAAGAGCGAGGCCTAGTTATTTCAGAAGCGGGGAGGTATAAAGAGCAAGATCTAGTTATTTCAGAAGCGGGGAGGTATAAAGAGCGAGGCCTAGTTATTTCAGAAGCGGGGAGGTATAAAGAGCGAGGCCTAGTTATTTCAGAGGCGGGGAGGTATAAAGAGCGAGGCCTGGTTATTTCAGAAGCGGGGAGGTATAAAGAGCGAGGCCTGGTTATTTCAGAAGCGGGGAGGTATAAAGAGCGAGATCTAGTTATTTCAGAAGCGGGGAGGTATAAAGAGCGAGGCCTAGTTATTTCAGAGGCGGGGAGGTATAAAGAGCGAGGCCTGGTTATTTCAGAAGCGGGGAGGTATAAAGAGCGAGGCCTGGTTATTTCAGAAGCGGGGAGGTATAAAGAGCGAGATCTAGTTATTTCAGAAGCGGGGAGGTATAAAGAGCGAGGCCTAGTTATTTCAGAAGCGGGGAGGTATAAAGAGCGAGGCCTAGTTATTTCAGAAGCGGGGAGGTATAAAGAGCGAGGCCTAGTTATTTCAGAAGCGGGGAGGTATAAAGAGCGAGGCCTAGTTATTTCAGAAGCGGGGAGGTATAAAAAGCGAGGCCTAGTTATTTCAGAAGCGGGGAGGTATGGAACGGCAATTACAGAAAAGGACAGAATTCAAAATCCATGTTCAGGCCTTTCGGGTGTCAAATTCATAAATGCGTCTCATCTCCTCGTGTCGTGTCGTGTCCGTGTCCGTGTCGTGTCCGTGTCGTGTCGTGTCCGTGTCCGTGTCGCTCGGTCGCCTCCTCTCCTCCTGTATCCTCTTAATTGCCATGAATTTCAGATTTTTAGGATTTCAATTGTGTACTTTTTTGAAATGGGCGGCGGGGGGGGGGGACACGCTGTGTGTTTCTAGACCTTTTTCTATGTTCCTTCTCCTCACTTCCAGGGCTCTCGTGGTTTTTCCAATGTATTTCAGACCACATGGACATCGGAAACCGTCATGTGCTGAGAAAAAGGGCCGCGCGTGTCACGAGAGGACACAACCCTGTCTAACGCCCCCCCCCCTCGCTGCGGGTACACAGTGCGTGAGAGAGAGAGGAGCCACACGGGGTCCCACGCAGGAGGAAACGCCCCCCCCCCCCGTCACGGTTCCCAGATCCCACCACGCAGTACTTAACGCCCCACACTCCACAGAGCCCAGAAGCTACCAACAGAGTAGCCGTGAAAGATCTCTAACTGTCTGGTCCTTAGAATTGGCCAGGTAAACTAGCTAGACAGAAAGGGTTAACAACACGGAGAGGAGTCAGCCGAGCCAGAATCCGGAATACAGAGTTCAGAATGGTCAAATGGAATAGCCGGGTCGATATCAGAGCAGTAGCGTAGTACAAGAAAATGGTCTAGGGCAACAGAAGGCAGAATGGTCAGAAACAAGCAGAGGTCAATAACGGGTTAATTCAATATAGCAGTCAGGTACAAGGAGCTCAGGTATGGATAACCACGATCTGGCAACTGCTGAGAATACACTGAGGGTTTTTAAAGACCTTCACCAGACCACGCCCCCCACTCAAGCCGCGCCTCATGCAACCACCTCCCTGCCTGTCTCCATTTAAACCGGGCATTGGTCAGCGAGCAGCATCAGATATGCTGCCCTCAAGCACACAGGTAGGGCTGGAAGCTCCCAACGTTACACCCCCCCGCTGCGGGTACACAGCGCGCGAGAGAGAGAGGAGCCACACGGGGTCCCACGCAGGAAACACAGGAGGAAACGCCCCCCCCCCCCGCTGCGGGTACACACACGCCGAGAGAGAGAGAGGAGCCACACGGGGTCCACGCAGGAAATACAGGAGGAAACGCCCCCCCCCCCGCTGCGGGTACACAGTGCGTGAGAGAGAAGAGAGAGCCACACGGGGTCCCACGCAGGAACACAGGAGGAAACGCCCCCCCCCGCTGCGGGTACACAGTGCGTGAGAGAGAGAGAGAGGAGCCACACGGGGTCCCACGCAGGAAATACAGGAGGAAACGCCCCCCCCCCCGCTGCGGGTACACAGTGCGTGAAGAGAGAGAGAGGAGCCACACGGGGTCCCACGCAGGAAATACAGGAGGAAGCCCCCCCCGCTGCGGGTACACAGTGCGTGAAGAGAGAGAGGAGGCCACACGGGGTCCCACGCAGGAATAGCAGGAGGAAACGCCCCCCCCCCCTGCGGGTACACAGTGCGTGAGAGAGAGAGAGGAGCACACGGGGTCCCACGCAGGAAACACAGGAGGAAACGCCCCCCCCCCCGCTGCGGGTACACAGTGCGTGAGAGAGGAGCCACACGGGGTCCCACGCAGGAAATATACAGGAGGAAACGCCCCCCCCCCGCTGCGGGTACACAGTGCGTGAGAGAGAGAGAGGAGCCACACGGGGTCCCACGCAGGAAATACAGGAGGAAACGCCCCCCCCCCGCTGCGGGTACACAGTGCGTGAGAGAGGAGCCACACGGGGTCCCACGCAGGAAATACAGGAGGAAACGCCCCCCCCCGCTGCGGGTACACAGTGCGTGAGAGAGAGAGAGAGGAGCCACACGGGGTCCCACGCAGGAAATACAGGAGGAAACGCCTGCGCGTTTTGCGGCTTTGACGCGGTTTGTTGATCGCGCACACGGAAGGGAAGGTTCTTTCTTTTTAATGATATGACGCAATAAAAGGCGTCACGGAGCACCAACGCGTTCCACCGACAGAGCGCACCTTTACCCACACAACGTGAACGGCGACACAAGTGAACACAGGGAAAACCCCAAACACCAGGAAAGCAGCGATGAGACACTCCAGCCGAGACGCCGAGACCCTCATACCACGTGCAGACCAGCATAACACCACACAATAAACAGACGCGACCCCCAAACCACACCCAGAAGCTCCAGGACGAGGTGGAGATTTGACCGTTAACTCGTCCAAGTGAACCTGCTCGAACATTTGCCAAATTCTCTTTTGTAAAGGTTGTTCTGCGACGCGGCACGAAGCTGCCGCAGACCTTCAGGCGGCCGGTGTCACTTTAGAAAGTAACCGGTTACCTCTAGGAAAACAAATACAGCCAGGAATCCACCGGACGTGGACACTGCAGGGCGTGCTCAGCCGACAGGTGGACGTCTTCCCAATGCGGGTCTTTCCTTGGGGAACAACACCACGTGCAAACTGGTTCCGCAGAGTCTCCTCCTCCACGCGGCGGCGGCAAAACTCTATGGATATTCATTTCTTCTTGTAAAAGCTCAGCATGAAACAAATACCCAGCGCGGTGACACCAGTGACCCGACGCGTGACCCTGATCTCCGGGCGGCCTGATGTCACACCATGCCGTGCTGACATAAAGACCTGGCATGTCCGTTGCGGTAGGTGCATCACTAGGAGGCGCCAGGTATAACTCCTGTCAGGAGCCCAGGCTGGCAAAGTCACTGGTCACGGACGGACGGCTGCCCCCCCCCACCATAATCACTGGGACAGAGAGGGGGGGGGCTCGAGTTTTAAAAACTGAAGTCCTGTTGAGTCGAGAGGACGAGGTCAGGATCCCATTATCTGCGGCACCCGAGACGGCATCCGTGTAGGACAGTAAACCAGACCGGACAGGGTTCAGTTTTGTCCTTGTGATATTCTTAAAATCCTGTTTATTCACATGGAGGGAGCAGCACGTGACGTCGAGAGGGATCGCACGATGGAGCAGGCACGTGCCGTCGAGAGGGATCGCACGATGGAGGGAGCAGCACGTGACGTCGAGAGGGATCGCACGATGGAGCAGGCACGTGCCGTCGAGAGGGATCGCACGATGGAGGGAGCAGCACGTGACGTCGAGAGGGATCGCACGATGGAGGGAGCAGCACGTGACGTCGAGAGGGATCGCACGATGGAGGGAGCAGCACGTGACGTCGAGAGGGATCGCACGATGGAGCAGGCACGTGACGTCGAGAGGGATCGCACAAAGGAGGGAGCAGCACGTGCCGTCGAGAGGGATCGCACGATGGAGCAGGCACGTGCCGTCGAGAGGGATCGCACAAAGGAGGGAGCAGGCACGTGCCGTCGAGAGGGATCGCACGATGGAGGGAGCAGCACGTGACGTCGAGAGGGATCGCACGATGGAGGGAGCAGCACGTGACGTCGAGAGGGATCGCACGATGGAGGGAGCAGGCACGTGCCGTCGAGAGGGATCGCACGATGGAGCAGGCACGTGACGTCGAGAGGGATCGCACAAAGGAGGGAGCAGGCACGTGACGTCGAGAGGGATCGCACAAAGGAGGGAGCAGGCACGTGCCGTCGAGAGGGATCGCATGATGGAGGGAGCAGGCACGTGACGTCGAGAGGGATCGCACGATGCAGGGAGCAGGCACGCGACGTCGAGAGGGATCGCATGATGGAGGGAGCAGGCACGTGACGTCGAGAGGGATCGCACGATGGAAGGAGCAGGCACGTGCCGTCGAGAGGGATTGCACGATGGAGGGAGCAGGCACGTGACGTCGAGAGGGATCGCACGATGGAGCAGGCATGTGACGTCAAGAGGGATCACATGATGGAGGGAGCAGGCACGCGACGTCGAGAGGGATCGCATGATGGAGCAGGCATGTGACGTCGAGAGGGATCGCACAAAGGAGGGAGCAGGCACGTGCCGTCGAGAGGGATCGCACGATGGAGGGAGCAGGCACGTGACGTCGAGAGGGATCGCACGATGGAGCAGGCATGTGACGTCAAGAGGGATCGCATGATGGAGGGAGCAGGCACGTGACGTCGAGAGGGATCGCACGATGGAGCAGGCACGTGACGTCGAAAGGGATCGCACGATGGAGCAGGCATGTGATGTCGAGAGGGATCGCATGATGGAGGGAGCAGGCACGTGACGTTGGGATGGTCTCGCACGATGGAGGGAGCAGGCACGTGACGTCGAGAGGGATCACACGATGGAGGGAGCAGGCACGTGACATCGAGAGGGATCACACGATGGAGGGAGCAGGCACGTGACATCGAGAGGGATCACACGATGGAGGGAGCAGGCACGTGACGTCAAGAGGGATCGCACAATGCAGGGAGCAGGCACGCGACGTCGAGAGGGATCGCATGATGGAGGGAGCAGGCACGTGACGTCGAGAGGGATCGCATGATGGAGGGAGCAGGCACGCGACGTCGAGAGGGATCGCATGATGGAGGGAGCAGGCACGTGACGTCGAGAGGGATCGCACGATGCAGGGAGCAGGCACGCGACGTCGAGAGGGATCGCATGATGGAGGGAGCAGGCACGTGACGTCGAGAGGGATCGCACGATGGAGGGAGCAGGCACGTGACGTCGAGAGGGATAGCACGATGGCAGGTAGCAGGCACGTGACATCGAGAGGGAATCGCACGATGGAGGGAGCAGGCACGTGACGTCGAGAGGGATCGCACGATGGAGGGAGCAGGCACGCGACGTCGAGAGGGATCGCACGATGGAGGGAGCAGGCACGTGACGTCGAGAGGGATCGCACGATGGAGCAGGCACGTGATGTCGAGGGGGATCGCACGATGGAGGGAGCAGCACGTGACGTCAAGAGGGATCGCATGATGGAGGGAGCAGCACGTGACGTCGAGAGGGATCGCACGATGGAGCAGCACGTGATGTCGAGAGGGATCGCACGATGGAGGGAGCAGGCACGTGATGTCGAGAGGGATCGCACGATGGAGCAGCACGTGACGTCGAGAGGGATCGCACGATGGAGGGAGCAGCACGTGATGTCGAGAGGGATCGCACGATGGAGCAGCACGTGATGTCGAGAGGGATCGCACGATGGAGGGAGCAGCACGTGACGTCGAGAGGGTCGATAGGTTGAAGATGTGTGTGAGAGGAGGCGGATGCAGTGACCTTGAAAGGAGAAGGGAGAGATGGGGGTGGAGGGAGATGCTGGTAGGTGCAGGTGGGAGAGAGCAGAATTCTGACCCCGCCACCATGTCGCCCGGTCTATGGCTGAATTGGAGCCCACCATGCGTGAGGGCAGTAATGGAGGCCGCCGCGTCGGGGGAGTCAGCCAGGTTTTGTGACCGTTTGGTGGTTGATGGAGTTGGAGATGAAGAGGTCGTGGAGAGCTGTGCGTTTATTGCACCCAGGGCGAGCGTTCCAGCGGGCGCAGCAGAGCGAGGAGGACGGGCGCTGACTGAACCAGATCGAAAAGCCGCACCGTGCCATGTGTTGTGCCCAGCAGTGTCGGGGTGAAAACGCGCCGTCGCAGGTCACTCGGCGCCAGCGAAGTTCTTTATTTCCTAAAGACACGGAGAGGAAAAGCTGCAGCACCGACGCTTCACGGGTTAGCCGTCTCGTAGGAAGGCGGTTTCAGGGGCGCCAGAGGGGGGGACTTGGAGCTTTGAGTGCCTCCTGCCAACGCGGCGGAAGAACCATCCCCAACCCCTCAGCCGGCGGCCGATTAATGCGATGGAGAGAAGCTCGATCCCTCCTGGATCTTCATGGAAAGACGTTCATTGCCGGCTCAGGACTGAGAGGTGGCCTCGTTGCTGGGACTCGGCTGCTTGGTCGTTAAGCTGGAGACCACCTTCTAGGTGTTTTTGGGTCATTGCTGAGTTTAGACGCGGATCCGGCTCATCACAATCTGGTTTGGCACAGAATGGCAGCGCGGGGGGGCGTGGCCTCATATTGCAGGAGCCGCCGCGGCGCTCAGCTCTACATGTAACGCACAGTACACTTTCCAGCGTTTACCAGGATCAGACTTTTTACCAAAATCCACATTTCTCTTATAGGAAAGTACTTTCAGCAGCGGCTACAACCCCCCCCCCCACCATCCTTCAAAGGGTTAACTGTGCGAGTGCTCGGGCACAAAGAGGTTTACCGGTTTGGGAGGCACAAGCTTTAACAGCGCCGGCAAGAAGTGAATCTCCAGCCCATACCCAACTATAACTGCCAGCATGCCGAGTCTGGCTGGACGCGCACAGGGCATGATGGGAATTCTCTCATTTCTGGGCTTCCTGTAAAGCAGCTGCAGCGCACCTTGTATTTTTATACCTTTTTATTGTGGGTTTTATCAGAGTTGGTTACATTCCCCGTGATTCTGCAGGTTTTCGGTAATACTGAGTCCGCCGGCGTTGGCCGCGCTTTCCATTTCCTGAGTGAAGACGCAGATTTCCTCTGCAGCCGCCATGTCCAAGCGTCAATGCAGATTTCGTTTTAACCCTTTAGTGGATAATGAGCCTAAATGGCGAGTACTTGTGTCCAATACAGCCGCATTTAACCCTCTGCGATCCTGGTCCCGTCAGTGACCCTCTCAGCAGATATGTATATTGATGGACAGGACCTGAAACCCCAGAGACATCCTGCGCGACGCACTGCAAACCTCTCGCCCCGTAACCCATTACCATGACGTACCTTCGCAGGGACGAGGCGCCCCCCCCCCCACTTTGGAAATTTAATGTCTGGGAATGGTTAACGTCACCGTCACATCATCTCGTGGGTCAAAACGCGCAGATTCAGCAAACATTAAAAAGAAAGGCAGCGTTTAAAGAAAACGTGATAAAAATAACCGCCTCCAAATCTCCGAAAAAAACGGGACTGGGGGGGGGGGGGTATTGGCACAATTGGTGGCAGCGGTGGGATTGTCCTGGGTCTGAATCATTTTGATGCTAACAGTGTAGCACATACATATACCAGAGAGAAGCTGCGTGCATCCCTGTGTGAGGGGCCCCCTAAAATCTGAGGACCCTCTATAAACAGAAGACCCTATACACAGAGGGGGCAGCAGTGTGACATCACAGGGGCACCCAGGAATGACACAATGTGACACATGAGATGCTGGAAGCAGGTTTGTCACAGATAAGAGGCGCACCCCGAGTCTCGGTTTGACATGTGGTAAGGAGGTGCGGTATAACTGTTCACCGAGCTGCCGTTACCCTCCGCCATGCTGAAATGCTCAGATCCGGTGTGTCGCTGCCGGTGGATCACAGGGGACGGCAAATGGCTGTAAGTGCTGGGAATCTCTGAGGCCGTCCCAGTGCAGCGTCGGTGAAGTCCCGGCCGGCCGGAGGAATAAGGCGTCGAGCTCAGAAGACGACGCAGTGACAGCCTTTCTTGGCCTTTTCTTTCCGCGTCGGCTCGGGAGAAGGAGGACAATCCTGCTCCTGGAACTTCCTGCCAAGACAAAAGGAAAAGCAGGGGGTTTCCAGAGGATTCTATGGGGCGCGGGCACTGGCGGGGGGGGTCACCGTGTACCGATATACAGAAATAATGCCACGGTACAAGTTTAATTATATTTAATACGATACGGGACGAGCGGCGCCGCCCCCTGCAGTGCATCATGGGAAAAATAACTGAACACGGCGTCCTGAGCGCAGCGTAAAGTGCCAGAGACTCTCAGCCAATCCTGGTGTTGGTATTAGTGCCACACATCGCGCGCTGCGAGGAAAACCGAACCACCATAAATTCATTCAATCCAACAAAACGCGGCGCACCCGCCAGGGGTTAATACCGGGGACCTCACGGCTCACACACCTTACAACTCGCACCAGCTCATGGAAGGCCTGGTCCACGTTCATCCGAATTTTTGCTGATGCTTCCAAGTAGGTAACTTTAAGCTGCCGCGCCAACTGCTGCCCCTCCTCCTGCGTCACCTGGAGCGAGAACGTACCACGAAAAATTCCACACCGGATCCCATGAGACATCAATTAATTAGGTTGTGATTTGTGTCAGGGAGGGGTCGGGTTATATCTGTGTGATCTGTGTCAGGGAGGGGTCGGGTTATATCTGTGTGATTTGTGTCGGGGAGGGGTCGGGTTATATCTGTGTGATTTGTGTCAGGGAGGGGTCGGGTTATATCTGTGTGATTTGTGTCGGGGAGGGGTCGGGTTATATCTGTGTGATTTGTGTCGGGGAGGGGTCGGGTTATATCTGTGTGATTTGTGTCAGGGAGGGGTCGGGTTATATCTGTGTGATTTGTGTCGGAGGGGTCGGGTTATATCTCTGTGATTTGTGTCAGGGAGGGGTCGGGTTATATCTGTGTGATTTGTGTCAGGGAGGGGTCGGTTATATCTGTGTGATTTGTGTCAGGGAGGGGTCGGGTTATATCTGTGTGATTTGTGTCGGGGAGGGGTCGGGTTATATCTGTGTGATTTGTGTCAGGGAGGGGTCGGGTTATATCTGTGTGATTTGTGTCAGGGAGGGGTCGGGTTATATCTGTGTGATTTGTGTCAGGGAGGGGTCGGGTTATATCTGTGATTTGTGTCAGGGAGGGGTCGGGTTATTATCTGTGTGATTTGTGTCAGGGAGGGGTCGGGTTATATCTGTGTGATTTGTGTCGGGGAGGGGTCGGGTTATATCTGTGTGATCTGTGTCAGAGGGGTCGGGTTATATCTGTGATTTGTGTCGGGAGAGGGTCGGGTTATATCTGTGTGATTTGTGTCAGGGAGGGGTCGGGTTATATCTGTGTGATTTGTGTCGGGGAGGGGTCGGGTTATATCTGTGTGATTTGTGTCGGGGAGGGGTTGGGTTATATCTGTGTGATTTGTGTCAGGGAGGGGTCGGGTTATATCTGTGTGATTTGTGTCGGGGAGGGGTCGGGTTATATCTGTGTGATTTGTGTCGGGGAGGGGTCGGGTTATATCTGTGTGATTTGTGTCAGGGAGGGGTCGGGTTATATCTGTGTGATTTGTGTCGGGGAGGGGTCGGGTTATATCTGTGTGATTTGTGTCAGGGAGGGGTCGGGTTATATCTGTGTGATTTGTGTCAGGGAGGGGTCGGGTTATATCTGTGTGATTTGTGTCGGGGAGGGGTCGGGTTATATCTGTGTGATTTGTGTCGGGGAGGGGTCGGGTTATATCTGTGTGATTTGTGTCAGGGAGGGGTCGGGTTATATCTGTGTGATTTGTGTCGGAGGGGTCGGGTTATATCTCTGTGATTTGTGTCAGGGAGGGGTCGGGTTATATCTGTGTGATTTGTGTCAGGGAGGGGTCGGGTTATATCTGTGTGATTTGTGTCAGGGAGGGGTCGGGTTATATCTGTGATTTGTGTCAGGGAGGGGTCGGGTTATATCTGTGTGATTTGTGTCAGGGAGGGTCGGGTTATATCTGTGTGATTTGTGTCGGGGAGGTGGGTTATATCGGTGTGGTTTGTGTCAGGGAGGGTCGGGTTATATCTGTGTGATTTGTGTCGGGGAGGGGTCAGGTTATATCTGTGTGATTTGTGTCAGGGAGGGGTCGGGTTATATCTGTGTGGTTTGTGTCGGGGAGGGGTCGGGTTATATCTGTGTGATTTGTGTCGGGGAGGGGTCGGGTTATATCTGTGTGATTTGTGTCAGGGAGGGGTCGGGTTATATCTGTGTGATTTGTGTCAGGGAGGGGTCGGGTTATATCTGTTGTGGTTTGTGTCGGGGAGGGGTCGGGTTATATCTGTGTGATTTGTGTCGGGGAGGGGTCGGGTTATATCTGTGTGGTTTGTGTCAGGGAGGGGTCGGGTTATATCTGTGTGGTTTGTGTCAGGGAGGGGTCGGGTTATATCTGTGTGATTTGTGTCAGGGAGGTCGGGTTATATCTGTGTGTTTGTGTCGGGGAGGGGTCGGGTATATCTGTGTGATTTGTGTCGGGGAGGGGTCGGGTTATATCTGTGTGATTTGTGTCAGGGAGGGGTCGGGTTATATCTGTGTGATTTGTGTCGGGGGGTTGGGTTATATCTGTGTGATTTGTGTCAGGGAGGGGTTGGGTTATATCTGTGTGGTTTGTGTCAGGGAGGGTTGGTTATATCTGTGTGGTTTGTGTCAGGGAGGGTCGGGTTATATCTGTGTGATTTGTGTCAGGGAGGGGTCGGGTTATATCTGTGTGATTTGTGTCGGGGAGGGGTTGGGTTATATCTGTGTGATTTGTGTCGGGGAGGGGTCGGGTTATATCTGTGTGATTTGTGTCAGGGAGGGGTCGGGTTATATCTGTGTGATTTGTGTCAGGGAGGGGTCGGGTTATATCTGTGATTTGTGTCAGGGAGGGGTCGGGTTATATCTGTGTGATTTGTGTCAGGGAGGGGTCGGGTTATATCTGTGATTTGTGTCAGGAGGGGTCGGTTATATCTGTGTGATTTGTGTCAGGGAGGGGTCGGGTTATATCTGTGTGATTTGTGTCGGGGGGGGTCGGGTTATATCTGTGTGATCTGTGTCAGGGAGGGTCGGGTTATATCTGTGATTTGTGTCGGGGGGGTCGGGTATATTCTGTGTGATTTGTGTCAGGGGTCGGGTTATATCTGTGTGATTTGTGTCGGGGAGGGGTCGGGTTATATCTGTGTGATTTGTGTCGGGGAGGGGTTGGGTTATATCTGTGTGATTTGTGTCAGGGAGGGTCGGGTTATATCTGTGTGATTTGTGTCGGGGAGGGGTCGGGTTATATCTGTGTGATCTGTGTCAGGGAGGGGTCGGGTTATATCTGTGATTTGTGTCGGGGAGGGGTCGGGTTATATCTGTGTGATTTGTGTCAGGGAGGGGTCGGGTTATATCTGTGTGATTTGTGTCGGGGAGGGGTCGGGTTATATCTGTGTGATTTGTGTCGGGAGGGGTTGGGTTATATCTGTGTGATTTGTGTCAGGGAGGGGTCGGTTATATCTGTGTGATTTGTGTCAGGGAGGGGTCGGGTTATATCTGTGATTTGTGTCGGGGAGGTCGGGTTATATCTGTGTGATTTGTGTCAGGGAGGGGTCGGGTTATATCTGTGTGATTTGTGTCGGGGAGGGGTCGGGTTATATCTGTGTGATTTGTGTCGGGGAGGGGTTGGGTTATATCTGTTGTGATTTGTGTCGGAGGGGTCGGGTTATATCTGTGTGATTTGTGTCGGGGAGGGGTCGGGTTATATCGGTGTGATTTGTGTCAGGGAGGGGTCGGGTTATATCTGTGTGATTTGTGTCGGGGAGGGGTCGGGTTATATCTGTGATTTGTGTCGGGGAGGGGTCGGGTTATATCTGTGTGATTGTGTCGGGGAGGGGTCGGGTTATATCGGTGTGATTTGTGTCAGGGAGGGGTCGGGTTATATCTGTGTGATTTGTGTCAGGAGGGGTGGGTTATATCTGTGTGATTTGTGTCGGGGAGGGGTCGGGTTATATCTGTGTGATTTGTGTCGGGGAGGGGTCGGTTATATCTGTGTGATTTGTGTCGGGGAGGGTCGGTTATATCTGTGTGATTTGTGTCAGGGAGGGGTCGGGTTATATCTGTGTGATTTGTGTCAGGGTGGGTCGGGTTATATCTGTGTGATTTGTGTCAGGGAGGGGTCGGGTTATATCTGTGTGATTTGTGTCGGGGAGGGGTCGGGTTATATCTGTGTGATTTGTGTCGGGGAGGGGTCGGGTTATATCTGTGTGGTTTGTGTCGGGAGGGGTTTGGGTATATATGTGTGACACATTACCTGCCTCTGATGCTCCAGGTCGGCTTTGTTGCCCACGAGGATCATGGGGAATTCGTCGCGGTCCTTCACTCGCAGAATCTGTCTTTGGAATTTATAAATTTCTTCAAAGCTGCAGGAAAAGAGATTAATAACAGTAAAGGTTAAACGCGTCTCGTGGTGATGGATCCTCAGGGGTCACTGTATACAGGAGCCCATGTGTGCATGTTGGGAGACGCACGGTGACGGACGCACTGCATTAAGCCCCCACGCTTTTCTATACACACGTTACGCATGGATAAAGCTCGCCAACGCTCGTACCTTCCCCGATCCGTCACCGAAAACACCAGCAAGAATCCCTCTCCTGTGCGCATGTACTGCTCACGCATTGCACCAAACTCCTCCTGCCCCGCCGTGTCCAAAACTGCAGAGACACAGAACCTGTGAGCGCCACGATCAGTCACATGACCAACACAAACAAACCCGCGGCGTGATAATACTCACTGTCCAGGCGGGCGGCGCGCTCATCGATCACACACTGCTTGGTGTAAGAATCCTCGATCGTCGGGTCATAATCCGTGACGAAATAGGACTAAAAACCAGAAAGAGGACGATAAGAGCAAACCCGAGAAACAATACTCAGTGAGGACACAATACGGGGAGTCTGGGATCCTACACCGAGACCTGGAGGCGAGGATTATGCTTCTCTCTTTACAACAAAGTTCTAGAAATTGATTAAATAATAATGGAACCAATGAGAGGAAGGCAGTCTGAGTGGGAGCCAATCAGCAGCCAACATCAGATCTATAACCACAAGCTGCGTCACACTCTTCCTCTTCGCTGCTTCCGTCCGTTCAGGAGACTCCTCTGCTTCAGCTTCTGTTTTCTTACACATATAGAGTAGAAAATTATTTATTTATTACTGGCACAATTTATCGCTCTTATTTCCCAACTTTAGTTTGCGTCGGCGCTCTCGATATTCCGGCCGGTGTTACCATCTTTACTCATTAATAGGGTCTGTAAAACGTCCTGGCTTCAGCATCTCTAGGGGCGTCTTTAATCCGCCGCCTCTTTAGGCGCAGCCTGTACCAACCTCTATTATCAAGAGCGGCCCGCGCCATTTGCACAGGTGGAGGCAGCCCGCGCCATTTGCACAGGTGGAGGCAGCCCGCGCCATTTGCACAGGTGGAGGCAGCCCGCGCCATTTGCACAGGTGGAGGCAGCCCGCACCATTTGCACAGGTGGAGGCAGCCCGCACCATTTGCACAGGTGGAGGCAGCCCGCGCCATTTGCACAGGTGGAGGCGGCCCGCGCCATTTGCACAGGTGGAGGCGGCCCGCGCCATTTGCACAGGTGGAGGCGGCCCGCGCCATTTGCACAGGTGGAGGCGGCCCGCGCCATTTGCACAGGTGGAGGCAGCCCGCACCATTTGCACAGGTGGAGGCAGCCCGCGCCATTTGCACAGGTGGAGGCGGCCCGCGCCATTTGCACAGGTGGAGGCAGCCCGCACCATTTGCACAGGTGGAGGCAGCCTGCGCCATTTGCACAGGTGGAGGCAGCCCGTGCCATTTGCACAGGTGGAGGCGGCCCCGCGCCATTTGCACAGGTGGAGGCAGCCCGCGCCATTTGCACAGGTGGAGGCGGCCCCGCGCCATTTGCACAGGTGGAGGCAGCCCGCGCCATTTGCACAGGTGGAGGCAGCCCGCGCCATTTGCACAGGTGGAGGCAGCCCGCACCATTTGCACAGGTGGAGGCAGCCGCGCCATTTGCACAGGTGGAGGCAGCCTGCGCCATTTGCACAGGTGGAGGCAGCCCGCACCATTTGCACAGGTATGAGGTGGCGGTTTCCTCACGCACGCGCATTGGTCGGCCCATGAGGGTGGGGAAGCCATTACTCCAAAGAAGAGAGTTGACCGTCTCCCAAAATAAAATAAATAATAATAATAATTCAGGGAATTCCTGAAAAATCTTTGGAATTTGAATAATTACCTCATAAATCTGGCAAAGCACCAAAAAAAAGACAGCTTAGCCGCAAGGCCATAAAACGCAGTTGGCAAGGGGCCAGTGTCAGGGATCGCCAGACGTGGCCGCCCCTTTGGTGCACCAGCCAGGACTTGAACCCATGGCCTCTGGCATGCTAATCCGGTTTGCTATCCAGTCTGCCACTGGACTTCAGTGATTGCTTTGCTTCCCTATAGCTGTGATGAACCTACGCTGGGATCACTCCTTCTGGACAAACACCTGCAGTGAGTGGACAATCATCAAGCTCACCTGATGACACTTGCCAGCCTTTATAACCCAGCTTCCCTGTGACCTCAATGCTCTGATGTCTGCGTTCACTCAGCGTGTGGGAGATTATCGGTTTGTTTCTTGGACGGCTATTCTGGACTTTACCTCAGCCTGCTCTACCGCTCAAGATCCTGTTCCACCAGTCCCCGACCTCGGCTCTGTCTGACCACGTTTCTGGATATCCCCTACTCTGTACCGCGTACCTGGATCTGTCCCCGTGCCAACTCCCACTACACAAAGCCCAGAACCCTACTGGGAACTTTGTGTAGTGAGGTTCTGCAAGGGTGTGCGCCTTCATCTGCATCCTGAGCTCCCACTCCTGGTAAGTTCCTGACAACCAGACATGCCGAATCGAGTCCAGCAGCTCTGAGATTAGGGACAATTATGTTTTTTCTGATACAAGTGACACGGACTGGGTTCCATCAGTCTCAGCATCCTCAGCGTCATTTATTGTCACACCTGAGGATGAATTGTCTAGAGCTTTGTTCGTACCAGAACAAAACTCACAGTAGTAGACTAGAGTTTTATTGCTGTGGAGCTCTGTGATACGCTCATACTCACCGCACATTACTGAGTTTTATTGCTGTGGAGCTCTGTGATACGCTCATACTCATTGCACATTACTGAGTTTTATTGCTGTGGAGCTCTGTGATACGCTCATACTCCTTGCACATTACTGAGTTTTATTGCTGTGGAGCTCTGTGATACGCTCACTCATTGCACATTACTGAGTTTTATTGCTGTGGAGCTCTGTGATACGTTCATACACACTGCACATTAACTAGGGATGCACCGAAGTTTCGGCCACTGAAAATAATAGGCCAAAAATGGTGTTTTCGGTTGAAGTGGAAATTCAGCCGGGGGAAAAAAAAAGGCCGAAAATTTCCC
Organism: Leptobrachium leishanense; assembly: GCA_009667805.1. Taxonomy (NCBI): domain Eukaryota; kingdom Metazoa; phylum Chordata; class Amphibia; order Anura; family Megophryidae; genus Leptobrachium; species Leptobrachium leishanense. The sequence goes on along the minus strand of CM019072.1, from coordinate 122,170,783 downwards.
ATTCAATATAGGCCCAGCCGAGCAGGCAACTAGGCCGTCCTCCAAACTCAGGCGAGCCCCAAGCTCGGCTGGGCCTCTAGGCCCAGGCCAAGCCGGGGGCTCACCTAAGCTTGGAAGACAGCCGAGCAAGGGGCTCACCTGAGTCTGAAGCCCGGCCGAGCAGGGGGCTCGGGCGGACCTCCAGGCCAAGGTGATGGATTTTGTAGGGGGGGGGTGGAGAGCGTTGGACATACTCACCTACATTGACCCTGCATCCAGTGTCCTCTCTCCGTTGGTCGCCGGTATGACATCACGGAAGCCTTTGATCCTCGGTCGAAGGCTTTCGTGACATCATCCTGGCGAAAGACACAGAGAGCGGGCACTGGATGCAGGAGGACTGCCACCGGTGGAGGACTCTGGGCCGATGTAGGTGAGTATGTGTGGGCAACATACTCCCCTACAACCTCCTACTTCGGCCCTGAGCTCCAGCAGTGACAGTCCTCCGGCTGTCGCAGGCAGCTCGGCTGGCCTCCAGGCCCAGGTTCTCATGTCTGATTTTCTGTTTTCTGCCGAACCGGTCCTGAATTTTCGGTATCGGCCGGAAATTTCCATTTCGGTGCACCACTACACATTACTGTTTTATGGCTGTGCATTTCTGTGATACGCTCATACACACACCACACATTACTGTGAGATTTATTGCTGTGGCGCTCTGATACATTCATACACACTGCACATTGCTGTATCAGAGCGCCACAGCAATAAAACTCACAGTAATGTGCGCTGTGTATGAGCGTATCACAGAGCTCCACAGCAATAAAACTCACAGCAATGTGCGCTGTGTATGAATGTGAGTTTTATTGCTGTGGAGTTCTGTGATACAGTAACGTGCAGTGTGTATGGGCGTATCAGAGCTCCACAGCAATAAAATTCGGTGATGTGCACTGCGTACGAGTGTATCACAGAAACCACAGCAATAAAACATAAAACGCACAGTAATGTGTGCTGTATATGAGCGTGAGTTTTTTGCTGTGGAGCTCTGTGATACGCTCATACACACTGCACATTACTGAGCTTTATTGTTGTGGTGTTCTGATACACTCATACACCACACACATTACTGTATCACAGAGCTCCACAGTGTATAATCACTGTTCACTTTAAAACTGCATTAGAAATCTATATTTTTCTTTTACACAAACATTGGTCATGCTCTGGCCTTTCCAGTGACACCTCACATGACACTCTGGCCTCTATGGATTCGGAGATATGGGGTCCATAAGGACCCCCGTATCTCCCCATAGGGAATCCCTGTCCGGCTGATGTCAGTGGGCGGGGTTATGTCCCGCAGGCAGGGATGACAAAAATGTGAGCCGCCTGCGGGAGAGGTCCGCAATCTGCGTCCATCCAATCTTAACCGTTGGGCTGCGGAGGAGCGTCTGCCTGCCGGTAGTAAATACCGGCTGAAAGAACCCGGTTATCGGTATATCGGCTATGTAGCATGCCGATAAAAAAGGGGAAAAACCTCAATATCAGCACCGACTATAGTTCACAGGATGGTGTGTGTTTTATGAGATGTCAACTCCACCATCTCTACATAACACAGAGGTTCCATACTCCTACGCCAAACAACTTTATTCTGGCGAGTATGGAACATAACCTACTTACTTTTCCTGCTCCAAAAGGGGACAGTGTCAGTCTATTCCAACAGTGGCACCAGATCACATGGGACCCGTGAGTCCTAAAACACAATTATGCGTTACGACATACAGTTCGATACTCTACAGACGACTGCATCAACCTTTGCTTATTTATTTATAAAGTATTTTACCAGGACAGATACATTGAGATTTCTCTCGGTTTTCAAGTATGTCCTTATGGCCCCAAATCAACATCACTTGATCAATGCGTACAGAAGAAATGGTGTCACGCCTGATCCCTACCAGGGCGGCAACTACCAGAAATAAATCAAGAGATTGGACTTGCTCCAGAAGAATGTAAAGAAAAGGTGACCCCTTGTGACGGAAACCCCTCTCTTCCGCCTGTCCTGCTCTCCAGACACCCCCTTACTGATCAGCCCGGCCGCTGAGTTGCTCGGAAACTCAGCGCCTCGAGCAGCCTGATCTGTAGCTCCAGACCTGCTTGGTCTGATCCTCTGCCTTGGAGCCTCTTTGAATTTCCAGAAGGCCGCTCTGTGCCTTCTGAGGGTGAGAATGGGTCCCCTGAATGAGACACCAGACAAGCTGTATGTTCAAACAGGAATCTGAGACTTTTATTGAAAAACACCACTATTTATGCCCAGGTCCAACAGTTATAATTTGCATAAACCCACCGACGAACATTGACCTACTAAAATTCTAATTACATTATGTCAGTTAGCCTTCCGATCACACATCATTTACATAATCTATTGTTCCAATGGATCAGATTACCTTGGCAGTCAAACACTGTCCTAGACTCTTGACTCTTTAACCAGAAAACAGACAGAGAAAAGCAATCTTGCATAATCACACATTACTCAAACATTCCACACAAAAGAGGGCATAGAACATTGCTTCAGGTTGCATCTTTAAAACACATCTCCAAGTGCCCCTTCACATACAGTAATAGAAGTACAACTAAAACTAAGCAATTTACAATACATTTAAAATCACGCCACGCAATATAAACGAACATAAAGTCTTTCCCAAAGCAAATGTCTGTCTTTTGGGGGTTTTCTCCAGGAAATAAAAGTCTTGGTTTGAAGCGGGGAGCGCTATGTCAGTTCCATGACACCCCTCCAAAACCTCAGTTTTGTAAGCAATATTTTCTTGGTAGGGATGTACCGATACTAGTATTGGTGCCGATACCAGCATTTGCGCAGATGACCCGATACTAGAAGCCAGCACTGAGCTGACTTGCCGGTATCCGAGGGGCTGGGGCAGCTGTCAGAATGCTCTAATGGTATTCTGGCAGGCCCCTGTGGCAGGCGAGTTCCAACGGGTGCCGCCGGCAAAGTCTTGGAGCGGCCGTTCGTTGGGAAGCCCCAGCCGCGATCCCGAACTGTGCAGAATCTTACGTGATCACAGCTGAGGCAGCCACAGGGGCCTGGTGTGGGTGTGTATACACACTCTGGTCGGTGGTCTGTTGGGTATACATGTATCTGATGCCTGTGGGGGTACTGGAATCAGGGAGTACCTGAAAAAAGTATCGGTACTTGTACTCCGTCTAAGTGAGATCAGTGCATCCCTACTTCTTGGTACAAAAGACAAACGTCAAATTTAACCCTGTAATAAACCTAAAAAGTTGAATGGTTATGTCTGTTATCACCATTTGCAGATGGAGTGAATTCCAGCACTAAAAGAAAGCGCACGTCTGGACGACTGGATGGACAGATCTATCTTTTCATGTCACTACACGGACGGAATGACACGGTTACAATGTAAAGTAGTGATTGTGCAGCAGCTTGTGTAACTTTTGTTGGCAGCGGTTTAGATATTAATGGTTGTGTTGAGTTATTTGAGGGACAGTAAAGTTACACAAGCTGCTGCACAATCACTACTTTACATTGAAACAAAGTGTCATTTCTTCAGTGTCGCCACATGAAAAGAAAGAATAAAATATTTGCAAAAATGTGAGGGGTGCAGGGGTCAAGTCCTAAAGTGAAGTGTGGAAACTCGTTAACATTTCTGTACATTCTGGTCTCAAAGATTACTGGAAGCTGCAGCGCTTCTTTATGCAGGAGAATGCCATTCCTCTAGCAAACACGGAGAAATAGTCATTTCCACGCCTTCCCAAGGTGCTAAAATCCAGGAAAAAAAACAAACTTACATATAGACGGTTTTATAAAATTGCGTCTATATAGAAAGGTATTGCAGCTTCCCAATATATATCAGCCAAAAGGGAACAGAGTTCCTCCTGCTAAAATAGTGAGAGAACTGCGTTCCCCATGCGTTCCTGCAGGACTGGACCCCTGGGAGGGGTGTAATCACTTCTGTCAGATACTGTATATATAGGGGTGTAATCACTTCTGTCAGATACTGTATATATAGGGGTGTATTCACTTCTGTCAGATACTGTATATATAGGGGTGTATTCACTTCTGTCAGATACTGTATATATAGGGGTGTATTCACTGCTGTCAGATACTGTATATATAGGGGTGTATTCACTTCTGATACTGTATATATAGGGGTGTATTCACTTCTGTCAGATACTGTTATATATGGGGTGTAATCACTTCTGATTACTGTATATTAGGGGTGTATTCACTTCTGTCAGATACTGTATATATAGGGGTGTATTCACTTCTGTCAGATACTTGTATATATAGGGGTGTATTCACTTCTGTCAGATACTGTATATATAGGGGTGTAATCACTTCTGTCAGATACTGTATATATAGGTGGTTAATCACTTCTGTCAGATACTGTATATATAGGGGTGTATTCACTTCTGTCAGATACTGTACATATAGGGGTGTATTCACTGCTGTCAGATACTGTATATATAGGGGTGTATTCACTTCTGTCAGATACTGTATATATAGGGGGTGTATTCACTTCTGTCAGATACTGTATATATAGGGGTGTATTCACTGCTGTCAGATACTGTATATATAGGGGGTGTATTCACTTCTGTCAGATACTGTACATATAGGGGTGTATTCACTGCTGTCAGATACTGTATATATAGGGGTGTATTCACTTCTGTCAGATACTGTATATATAGGGGTGTATTCACTTCTGTCAGATACTGTATATATAGGGGTGTATTCACTGCTGTCAGATACTGTATATATAGGGGTGTATTCACTTCTGATACTGTATATAGGGGTGTATTCACTTCTGTCAGATACTGTATATATAGGGGTGTAATCACTTCTGATACTGTATATATAGGGGTGTATTCACTTCTGTCAGATACTGTATATATAGGGGTGTAATCACTTCTGTCAGATACTGTATATATAGGGGTGTAATCACTTCTGTCAGATACTGTATATATAGGGGTGTATTCACTTCTGTCAGATACTGTATATATAGGGGGTTGTATTCACTTCTGTCAGATACTGTATATATAGGGGTGTATTCACTGCTGTCAGATACTTATATATAGGGGTGTATTCACTCTGATACTGTATATAGGGGTGTATTCACTTCTGTCAGATACTGTATATATAGGGGTGTAATCACTTCTGATACTGTATATATATAGGGGTGTATTCACTTCTGTCAGATACTGTATATATAGGGGTGTATCACTTCTGTCAGATACTGTATATATAGGGGTGTATTCACTTCTGTCAGATACTGTATATATAGGGGTGTAATCACTTCTGTCAGATACTGTATATATAGGGGTGTAATCACTTCTGTCAGATACTGTATATATAGGGGTGTAATCACTTCTGTCAGATACTGTATATATATGGGGTGTATTCACTTCTGTCAGATACTGTATATATAGGGGTGTATTCACTTCTGTCAGATACTGTATATATAGGGGTGTATTCACTTCTGTCAGATACTGTATATATAGGGGTGTAATCACTTCTGTCAGATACTGTATATATAGGGGTGTAATCACTTCTGTCAGATACTGTATATATAGGGGTGTATTCACTTCTGTCAGATACTGTATATATAGGGGTGTATTCACTTCTGTCAGATACTGTATATATAGGGGTGTATTCACTTGTCAGATACTGTATATATAGGGGTGTAATCACTTGTCAGATACTGTATATATAGGGGGTGTATGCTCTTCTGTCAGATACTGTATATATAGGGGTGTATTCACTTCTGTCAGATACTGTATATACAGTTGTGTTCAAAATTATTCAACCCCCACTGAAATTGAGTGTTTTGGCCAGTTTGACATTGATTTTGATCATTCAGTCATCTTGCTTACAATTAAATCAAAGAGGCACGTGTAGGTCAGACAAATATAACATAACATTTATAATGAAATAAGCACAAATGTCTTTTCTATGCTCACATCATTATCAGTTTTATTCAACCCCCAAGTGACATTCAATCTTAGTACTTAGTACAACATCCTTTTACAGTTATAACAGCTTTTAAACGTGAAGCATAGCTTGACACAGTGTCTTGCAGCGATCTACAGGTATCTTCGCCCATTCGTCATGGGCAAAAGCCTCCAGTTCAGTCACATTCTTAGGCTTGCGCACTGCAACTGCTTTCTTTAAGTCCCACCAGAGGTTCTCAATCGGACTTAAGTCAGGTGACTGCGATGGCCACTCCAAAATGTTCCAGCCTTTAATCTGCAACCATGCTCTAGTGGACTTGGAGGTATGCTTGGGATCATTGTCCTGTTGAAGGGTCCAACGTCTCCCAAGCCTCAGGTTTGTGACGGACTGCATCACATTGTCATCCAATATCTCCTGGTACTGAAGAGAATTCATGGTACCTTGCACACGCTGAAGCTTCCCTGTACCTGCAGAAGCAAAACAGCCCCAAAGCATGATTGACCCCCCGCCATGCTTCACAGTAGGCAAGGTGTTCTTTTCTTCATAGGCCTTGTTCTTCCTCCTCCAAACATAGCGTTGATCCATGGGCCCAAACAGTTCTAATTTTGTTTCATCAGTCCACAGAACACTATCCCAAAACTTCTGTGGTTTGTCCACATGACTTTTGGCATACTGCAGTAGACTCTTCTTATTCTTTGGAGACAGCAAGGGGGTGCGCCTGGGAGTTCTGGCATGGAGGCCTTCATTACGCAGTGTGCGCCGTATTGTCTGAGCTGAAACTTCAGTACCCACATCTGACAAATCTTTTCTCAGTTCCTCAGCAGTCACACGGGGACTTTTCTCCACTCTACGCTTCAGGTAGCGCACAGCAGTCGAAGTCAGCATCTTCTTTCTGCCACGACCAGGTAGCGTTTCAACAGTGCCCTTTGCCTTGAATTGCCAATGATGCTTCCTATGGTCTCTCTTGGTATGTTTAACATCTTTGCAATCTTCTTATAGCCATTGCCCTTCCTGTGAAGAGTAATCACCTCTTCTCTTGTCTTCCTGGACCATTCTCTTGACTCACCCATGTTTGTAACCACACCAGTAAATGTCTAGAAGGAGCTGAGTATCACAGTCATTTTAAAGCTGCCTAATTGGTGCTTATTATGCTTTATTGCTGCTCCGTGACCTCCACAGGTGTTTTCAATACCTGATTGAAAACACTTGAATGAACCTCTGTTCTTCAGAGTGTAGTCTTTAAGGGGTTGAATAATTGTGTCAATGAAGAATTCACAAAAGAAACATTTACTACTGTATTACAAAACCAATTGATGTCATTTTAGTTGCATATGGTTCTTTAAAAAGTCCTTGTAGGATTTCATTCTGAATACAATTACAAATGTCACTAAATTCCCTAAAACCCTTTACAGCATTGGGGGTTGAATAATTTTGAACACAACTGTATAGGGGTGTATTCACTTCTGTCAGATACTGTATATATAGGGGTGTATTCACTTCTGTCAGATACTGTATATATATATAGGGGTGTATTCACTTCTGTCAGATACTGTATATATTATATATATAGGGATGTATTCACTTCTGTCAGATACTGTATATATAGGGGTGTATTCACTTCTGTCAGATACTGTATATATAGGGGTGTATTCACTTGTCAGATACTGTATATATAGGGGGTGTAATCACTTCTGATAGATACTGTGTATATAGGGGTGTAATAACTTGTCAGATACTGTATATATAGGGGTGTATTCACTTGTCAGATACTGTGGTATATAGGGGTGTATTCACTGCTGTCAGATACTGTATATATAGGGGTGTAATCACTTCTGTCAGATACTGTATATATATAGGGGTGTATTCACTTGTCAGATACTGTATATATAGGGGTGTAATCACTTCTGTCAGATACTGTATATATAGGGGTGTATTCACTTCTGTCACATACTGTGTATATAGGGGTGTAATCACTTCTGTCAGATACTGTATATATAGGGGTGTATTCACTTCTGTCAGATACTGTATATATAGGGGTGTATTCACTTCTGATAGATACTGTATATATAGGGGTGTTATCACTTCTGTCAGATACTGTATAGTATATATAGGGGTGTATTCACTTCTGTCAGATACTGTATATATAGGGGTGTATTCACTTCTGTCAGATACTGTATATATAGGGGTGTATTCACTTCTGATAGATCCTGTATATATAGGGGTGTAATCACTTCTGATAGATACTGTATATATAGGGGTGTATTCACTTCTGTCAGATACTGTATATATAGGGGTGTAATCACTTCTGATAGATACTGTATATATAGGGGTGTATTCACTTCTGTCAGATACTGTATATATAGGGGTGTATTCACTTCTGTCAGATACTGTATATATAGGGGTGTATTCACTTCTGTCAGATACTGTATATATAGGGGTGTATTCACTTGTCAGATACTGTATATATAGGGGTGTATTCACTTGTCACATACTGTATATATAGGGGTGTAATCACTTCTGTCAGATACTGTATATATAGGGGTGTATTCACTTCTGTCACATACTGTGTATATAGGGGTGTAATCACTTCTGTCAGATACTGTATATATAGGGGTGTATTCACTTCTGTCAGATACTGTGTATATAGGGGTGTATTCACTTCTGTCAGATACTGTATATATAGGGGTGTATTCACTTCTGTCAGATACTGTATATATAGGGGTGTATTCACTTCTGATAGATACTGTATATAGGGGTGTATTCACTTCTGTCACATACTGTGTATATAGGGGTGTAATCACTTCTGTCAGATACTGTATATATAGGGGTGTAATCACTTCTGTCAGATACTGTATATATAGGGGTGTTATCACTTCTGTCAGATACTGTATATATAGGGGTGTATTCACTTCTGATAGATACTGTGTATATAGGGGTGTATTCACTTCTGATAGATACTGTGTATATAGGGGTGTATTCACTTCTGATAGATACTGTGTATATAGGGGTGTAATCACTTCTGATAGATACTGTGTATATAGGGGTGTATTCACTTCTGATAGATACTGTATATATAGGGGTGTTATCACTTCTGATAGATACTGTGTATATAGGGGTGTATTCACTTCTGATAGATACTGTGTATATAGGGGTGTATTCAGTGGGGGCTCCCTGGATCCTGGTTGTGGGGGGGGGGGGTCTGCCGTGGCTGCAGGTGCAGTGGCTCCCTCCCTGCGCCGCCTGTCTCTGCCACATGCACCCAGGCAGCTAGCCCGCACAGTTGCAGCACTGTCATCCGGCGGGCACATGCTCCTCAAGGGGGGATCCTTGGGAGGCCCCGGCAGGCTGCCCTCTACAGTGCCTGATTAGAGGACCGTGTCTGCCTGATGTTTTAGTAACAAGAATGTTTTATCCCATAGGCTTCAATGTTAAAAATATTCCCGTTTTAATTCAATATCTAATAAACCGTTGCTTATAATATTCTGCAGTACAGAGTCTCTTTATTTCTAGATTTGTTTGGTATTTTTTTTATACTTTTTTTCAAATATTTATTTATTTTTTTTGGAACTTTTGGTGAACGTCCCAAAAAAGTTCGAAGTTCTCGAACTTTCGAACAGCCGATGTTCGATTCGAACTCCGAACAGATCCGAACCGAACGCTCATCCCTAAGTGTAACGCAGACCTGTGTATTAGGTGTGATATACAGATGAGGTCACTAGGTGGCAGTCCTGGAGCAGCTGCCGAAAATGTGCAAAATCACCCAGAAAAAACAAAAAAATAAATGTAAACGTTAAATAATTAACCCTTGAAAACAAAGTGTGACCGAAAACCTGCCTAGGCGCCGCACAGACGCACTGCTCATTAACATAATAGGGGCTATTATGACAGTGTCTGTACAGAGGGAAGGAATGGAGCGATAAAGTTTTGTTGATACAGGATTGGATGGAATTCAGTCCCCAAATGTTGGTCACATGTTGGCTCGTTGCACGGATTTGCTGGACGGGAAGGGGTTAAAGCTGAAATATTGGCTCAGTTTGCAAAGAAAGAGGAAACGAGAATCAGCAGATTCTTCACGTGAGACTCCACGCCATTCTCCCACGCGGACCCCCCCCCCCCGCGCCATTCACCCACGCGGGACACCCCCCCCGCGCCATTCTCCCACGCGGACCCCCCCCCGCGCCATTCACCCACGCGGGACACCCCCCCCGCGCCATTCACCCACGCGGGACACCCCCCCCGCGCCATTCTCCCACGCGGACCCCCCCCCGCGCCATTCACCTACGCGGGGACACCCCCCCGCGCCATTCACCCACGCGGGACACCCCCCGCTCCATTCACCTACGCGGGGACACCCCCCCGCGCCATTCACCCACGCGGGACACCCCCCCCGCTCCATTCAACTACGCGGGGACACCCCCCCCGCTCCATTCACCTACGCGGGACACCCCCCGCTCCATTCACCTGCGCGGGACACCCCCCCCGCTCCATTCACCTACGCGGGGACACCCCCCCCCGCTCCATTCACCTACGCGGGGACACCCCCCCCGCTCCATTCACCTACGCGGGGACACCCCCCGCTCCATTCACCTACGCGGGGACACCCCCCCCGCTCCATTCACCTACGCGGGGACACCCCCCCCGCTCCATTCACCTACGCGGGGACACCCCCCCCGCTCCATTCACCTACGCGGGGACACCCCCCCGCTCCGTTCACCTACGCGGGACACCCCCCGCTCCGTTCACCTACGCGGGGACACCCCCCGCTCCGTTCACCTACGCGGGACACCCCCCCGCTCCATTCACCTACGCGGGACACCCCCCGCTCCATTCACCTACGCGGGACACCCCCCCGCTCCATTCACCTACGCGGGACACCCCCCTGCGCCATTGACCAACACGAGACCCCCCCCCAGCAAATCACATATTAAAGGGTCTATTCACAAAACAATTTCAGTGCTTTGTGATTTTCGGTTCACTTCAGTGAAAATATGGTGATATCAGTATCTGGTCACCGTATTCTGCCGAGAATGAGTTGACGAAGCAGTTACTGGACGTTGGCACAAACTGCTGAACTGCAAAAAAACCAACAAAAGGCTTCTATTCTCCTGTTAAGAATCAATAAAAATGTGTCTAAATAATAAAAGTCTTGAGAAAAAAAACAGTTTTTGCAAAAAATAGAATATCCTATACTATAAAAGAGTAAGGCTTGGCGTGTCCGTCGCCAAGTCTTACTCTGCGCATGCGTGCGCAACCAGCGGCGGTTGGCTGCGCGCGCATGCAACCGCCGCGGCACGAGCCGGCTGTGCGCTCGCCGCGGCGGTTACAAGATGCACACGCAGTAGCCGGGTAGAGGCTGCCGCGCATCCAACCCCTGAGCGGCGAAGTGAAAGTTTCCCCGCTTCCGCTCTTTGAAGGACCCAAGCTGCGGTCACGTGGGAGTCCCACGTGACCGCGGCTTGGGTCCTTCAACGAGTGGAAGCGGGGAAACTTTCACTTCGCCGCTCGGGAAGGTAAGTATGCCGGAGCTCATGGGGTCGCTGTCCGAATACCGATAGAGCATTCGAACAGCCGCCCCATGTCTGGTCTGGGGTCTGAGCTGGGGGGCAATATCCACGTGCTGGGGCAGTATATCCACGTGCTGGGGCAGTATATCCACGTGCTGGGGCAGTATATCCACGTGCTGGGGCAGTATATCCACGTGCTGGGGCAGTATATCCACGTGCTGGGGCAATATCCACGTGCTGGGGCAATATCCACGTGCTGGGGCAGTATATCCACGTGCTGGGGCAGTATATCCACGTGCTGGGGCAGTATATCCACAATAGACTGCCCTCTGGGCAGGCTTTCCACCTTGTATATAATAAAAGGTTTTAAACAAATTTCACTCAGATCTGTTGAATCAAAACACTGAAAATCCAGATATTTCGCTGCGATTTCACCTTCTGTGGAAACAAGTTAGTCTCCGACGGGGCAATAGTGGTGCCGCCGAATCGCAGCAAATTGCACCGTATTAAATATGCTCTCAATTCACCAGTGATTAATCAACAATTATATCCGGAATATTCTGTTATCACATAGTAACTATTATATCCGGAATATTCCGTTATCCCATAATAACTATTATATCCGGAATATTCTGCTATCACATAGTAACGAATATATCCGGAATATTCTGTTATCTCATAGTAACTATTATATCCGGAATATTCTGTTATCACATAGTAACTATTATATCTGGAATATTCTGTTATCCCATAGTAACTATTATATCTGGAATATTCCGTTATCCCATAGTAACTATTATATCCGGAATATTCCGTTATCCCATAGTAACTATTATATCTGGAATATTCCGTTATCACATAGTAACTATTATATCCGGAATAATCTGTTATCACTTAGTAACTATTATATCCGGAATATTCTGTTATCCCATAGTAACTATTATATCCGGAATATTCTGTTATTCCATAGTAACTATTATATCCGGAATATTCTGTTATCCCATAATAACTATTATATCCGGAATATTCTGTTATCTCATAGTAACTATTATATCCGGAATATTCTGTTATCCCATAGTAACTATTATATCCGGAATATTCCGTTATCACATAGTAACTATTATATCCGGAATATTCTGTTATCACATAGTAACTATTATATCCGGAATATTCTGTTATCACATAGTAACTATTATATCTGGAATATTCTGTTATCCCATAGTAACTATCATATCCGGAATATTCCGTTATCCCATAGTAACTATTATATCTGGAATATTCCGTTATCCCATAGTAACTATTATATCTGGAATATTCCGTTATCACATAGTAACTATTATATCCGGAATATTCTGTTATCCCATAGTAACTATTATATCTGGAATATTCTGTTATCCCATAGTAACTATTATATCCGGAATATTCTGTTATCCCATAGTAACTATTATATCCGGAATATTCTGTTATCTCATAGTAACTATTATATCCGGAATATTCTGTTATCCCATAGTAACTATTATATCCGGAATATTCTGTTATCTCATAGTAACTATTATATCCGGAATATTCTGTTATCCCATAGTAACTATTATATCTGGAATATTCTGTTATCCATAGTAACTATTATATCCGGAATATTCTGTTATCCCATAGTAACTATTATATCTGGAATATTCCGTTATCCATAGTAACTATTATATCCGGAATATTCTGTTATCCATAGTAACTATTATATCTGGAATATTCTGTTATCCCATAGTAACTATTATATCCGGAATATTCTGTTATCCCATAGTAACTATTATATCTGGAATATTCTGTTATCCCATAGTAACTATTATATCCGAATATTCTGTTATCACATAGTAACTATTATATCCGGAATATTCTGTTATCACATAGTAACTATTATATCCGAATATTCTGTTATCCCATAGTAACATTATCCGGAATATTCTGTTATCCCATAGTAACCATTATATCCGGAATATTCTGTTATCCCATAGTAACTATTATATCTGGAATATTCTGTTATCCCATAGTAACTATTATATCTGGAATATTCTGTTATCCCATAGTAACTATTATATCCGGATTATTCTGTTATCCCATAGTAACTATTATATCCAGAATATTCTGTTATCACATAGTAACTATTATATCCAGAATATTCTGTTATTCCATAGTAACTATTATATCCGGAATATTCTGTTATCCCATAGTAACTATTATATCCGGAATATTCTAACTATTATATCCGGAATATTCTGTTATCACAAAGTAACTATTATATCCAGAATATTCTGTTATCCCATAGTAACTATTATATCCGGAATATTCTGTTATCCCATAGTAACTATTATATCCGGAATATTCTGTTATCCCATAGTAACTATTATATCCGGAATATTCTGTTATCCCATAGTAACTATTATATCCAGAATATTCTGTTATCCCATTGTAACTATTATATCCGGAATATTCTGTTATTCCATAGTAACTATTATATCCGGAATATTCTGTTATCACATAGTAACTATTATATCCGGAATATTCTGTTATTCCATAGTAACTATTATATCCGGAATATTCTGTTATCACATAGTAACTATTATATCTGGAATATTCTGTTATCCCATAGTAACTATTATATCCGGAATATTCTATTATCACATAGTAACTATTATATCCGGAATATTCTGTTATCACATAGTAACTATTATATCCGGAATATTCTGTTATTCCATAGTAACTATTATATCCGGAATATTCTGTTATCCCATAGTAACTATTATATCCGGAATATTCTGTTATCCCATAGTAACTATTATATCCGGAATATTCTGTTATCCCATAGTAACTATTATATCCGGAATATTCTATTATCCCATAGTAACTATTATATCCGGAATATTCTGTTATCCCATAGTAACTATTATATCTGGAATATTCTGTTATCCCATAGTAACTATTATATCCGGAATATTCTGTTATCCCATAGTAACTATTATATCTGGAATATTCTGTTATCCCATAGTAACTATTATATCCGGAATATTCTGTTATCCCATAGTAACTATTATATCCAGAATATTCTGTTATCACATAGTAACTATTATATCCAGAATATTCTGTTATTCCATAGTAACTATTATATCCGGAATATTCTGTTATCCCATAGTAACTATTATATCCGGAATATTCTAACTATTATATCCGGAATATTCTGTTATCCCATAGTAACTATTATATCCGGAATATTCTGTTATTCCATAGTAACTATTATATCCGGAATATTCCGTTATCACATAGTAACTATTATATCCGGAATATTCTGTTATCCCATAGTAACCATTATATCTGGAATATTCTGTTATCCCATAGTAACTATTATATCCGGAATATTCTGTTATCCCATAGTAACTATTATATCCGGAATATTCTGTTATCCCATAGTAACTATTATATCCAGAATATTCTGTTATCCCATAGTAACTATTATATCCAGAATATTCTGTTATCCCATAGTAACTATTATATCTGGAATATTCTGTTATCCCATAGTAACTATTATATCCGGAATATTCTGTTATCCCATAGTAACTATTATATCTGGAATATTCTATTATCACATAGTAACTATTATATCCGGAATATTCTATTATCACATAGTAACTATTATATCCGGAATATTCTGTTATCCCATAGTAACTATTATATCTGGAATATTCTGTTATCACATAGTAACTATTATATCGGAATATTCTGTTATCCCATAGTAACTATTATATTGGAATATTCTGTTATCCATAGTAACTATTATATCCGGAATATTCTGTTATCCATAGTAACTATTATATCCGGAATATTCTGTTATCCCATAGTAACTATTATATCTGGAATATTCTGTTATCCATAGTAACTATTATATCCGGAATATTCTGTTATCCCATAGTAACTATATATCCGGAATATTCCGTTATCCATAGTAACTATTATATCCGGAATATTCCGTTATCCCATAGTAACTATTATATCCGGAATATTCCGTTATCCCAAGTAACTATTATATCCGAATATTCCGTTATCCCATAGTAACTATTATATCCGGAATATTCTGTTATCCCATAGTAACTATTATATCCGGAATATTCTGTTATCCCATAGTAACTATTATATCCGGAATATTCTGTTATCCCATAGTAACTATTATATCCGGAATATTCTGTTATCCCATAGTAACTAATATATCCGGAATATTCTGTTATCTCATAGTAACTATTATATCCGGAATATTCTGTTATTCCATAGTAACTATTATATCCGGAATATTCTGTTATCCCATAGTAACTATTATATCCGGAATATTCTGTTATCCCATAGTAACTATTATATCCGGAATATTCTGTTATCCCATAGTAACTATTATATCCGGAATATTCTGTTATCCACATAGTAACTATTATAATCCGGAATATTCTGTTATCACATAGTAACTATTATATCCAGAATATTCTGTTATCCATAGTAACTATTATATCCGGAATATTCTGTTATTCCATAGTAACTATTATATCCGGAATATTCTGTTATCCCATAGTAACTATTATATCCGGAATATTCTGTTATCCATAGTAACTATTATATCCGGAATATTCTGTTATCCATAGTAACTATTATATCCGGAATATTCTGTTATCCCATAGTAACTATTATATCCAGAATATTCTGTTATCCCATAGTAACTATTATATCCGGAATATTCTATTCAGATTTACACATCTTTATTGTTCTCACAAGCTCCGCCCCCTGAGCCTGGTAACATGTGACACACACAGAGGCATGTGGGGCACAAAGTGTTGTGGTCCCATTTGCTCCAGGCCTCGTGCATTGGGCTGTGCCGCCTGCGCATGTCTCTGGGTGGTTTCTCTTTGCCGGCAGAGCTCACATTGCACCCGCCGGCGCGGTTTGATTGCAGATTACAGAATAATGGTTATTACCGCGGTCACCGTATCAGTGCATGTAACAGGGATACAGGCTGTGCTGAGTCGTGACAGCTAAACCGAAGCGACCAAAGCCCCAGGGATGCAAAGCGTCCAGTAACACGTAACCAAGCGCCGCGCCGGCCAACACCGCCATTAATCTGATCCTTAACTCATCAGGTTCTGCGCGCGGAAAGAAACCCCAAGGCTGAAAATAGGCTCCAGCTGCCAGAGAATGGCGACAGGATCAGAGCCGGGACACGAAGCCTGGCGGGATTAACCCACGATATGCCACACCACCAAGAGATGGGGGGGGGGGCATCACAAGGGGCGAGGTGTCTGTGTGCGGCTTTAAAACTAAAAATGTGTGTGTGTTATATTTTGGGTAAATAAAGCCGCAGTTCTGGCGCCGGACGAGGTGGGAATCGGATTCTCCGGACGCTCAAAGCGGTAAAGATTCCGCATCTAATTAAAGCCCCTCATACGTATGGGGGGGGGGGGCTGGCGGGGAAAGACCCTGCAAATGTCTGCAATACCAAACCAGCAGCTGCAGGGTCTGTATATACACAACTCAATGTGAGGACGCCCGAAACCGCCAGCCACAACGTGACCGAGAGACCCTGCACAGCGCGGGGCACAATTTATCACACAAATGGAGTGCGTGTCCGTCTAACTGCGGTGCAGCTCTGTGATACAGTAATGCCGTGTGTGTGAGTTTGTCAGTCCTGCAGAGCCGTATCTGTGCTCCCAGAGCTGCGTCAGTCCTGCAGAGCCGTATCTGTGCTCCCAGAGCTGCGTCAGTCCTGCAGAGCCGTATCTGTGCTCCCAGAGCTGCGTCAGTCCTGCAGAGCCGTATCTGTGCTCCCAGAGCTGCGTCAGTCCTGCAGAGCCGTATCTGTGCTCCCAGAGCTGCGTCAGTCCTGCAGAGCCGTATATCTGTGCTCCCAGAGCTGCGTCAGTCCTGCAGAGCCGTATCTGTGCTCCCAGAGCTGCGTCAGTCCTGCAGAGCCGTATCTGTGCTCCCAGAGCTGCGTCAGTCCTGCAGAGCCGTATCTGTGCTCCCAGAGCTGCGTCAGTCCTGCAGAGCCGTATCTGTGCTCCCAGAGCTGCGTCAGTCCTGCAGAGCCGTATCTGTGCTCCCAGAGCTGCGTCAGTCCTGCAGAGCCGTATCTGTGCTCCCAGAGCTGCGTCAGTCCTGCAGAGCCGTATCTGTGCTCCCAGAGCTGCGTCAGTCCTGCAGAGCCGTATCTCTGTCCTCCCGGTGCCGTTTCAGTCTGTCAGAGCCTGCGGCACTCGGGACACACGGCGATGATCTCATGGTGTGGAATGGCTGGGCCTGACGTCCTGCCAAGGAATCGCCGTGTGACTCACCGCACTGAAAATCAACAGCTTTGTGTCTCTCACGTTTCAGAGCTCGATGTCGCCGCAATGACATCACACGCCTGGGATTAGCACAACCATACGTCCAGTGAGTAACCGCAGTGTGACGCCGGAAAGATTTACCATCTCGCTGTGCCAATCCCTGACTATCTAAAAGGGATATAGATTGACATCACGCGGCGCCCCACATAACATGGAGCCGATGCCACGCGGCGCCCCACATTACAATAGAGCCGATGCCACGCGGCGCCCCACATTACATGGAGCCGATGCCACGCGGCGCCCCACATTACAATAGAGCCGATGCCACGCGGCGCCCCACATTACAATAGAGCCGATGCCACGCGGCGCCCCACATAACATGGAGCCGATGCCACGCGGCGCCCCACATTACAATAGAGCCGATGCCACGCGGCGCCCCACATTACAATAGAGCCGATGCCACGCGGCGCCCCTGACATAGAAAAACTGACATAGCGCTCCCCGCGTTAAACCCCAAGATTTTTATTCCCATGGTGAAACCCCCAAAAGACACAGACATTTGCTTTGGGAAAGACTTTATGTTCAGTTATATTGCTTGGTTTTAGTTTTAAATATACTTTTATTACTGAATGTGAATTTAGAGATGTGCTTTTGTATAGAACGTAAACAAGTTTGAGTACTGTGTGATTATGTCAGATGGGTTTTCCCCTTATCTAGTTGCATGTTTGAGCATTCAAGAGTCTGGCTTTAATCTGCTCTATTGGAACAATAGATTATGTAAATGAGGGTGTGATATGAGGCGGAGGAATGTTTACTGGAAATATCTGACAATGTAATTAGAGTTTTAGTAGGTAAATGTTCGTCATTTGGTTTATGCAAATTATGGCTGTTGGACCTGGGCATAAATAGTGGCGTTTTTGTTCATTAAAAGGTCAGAGAGAATTCTGTTTGAACATACAGCTTGTCTCATTCAGGGTACCCACTCTCACCCTCAGAAGGCACAGAGCGGCCTTCTGGAAATTCAAAGAGGCTCCAAGGCAGAGGATCAGAAGTAGGTGGGTCAAGCTGCTCGAGGCACTGAGGACAGCGTCCACAGTAGCCGGGCTGACCGCAACGAGTGGGTTCCCGTCACAGCCCCACATTACATGGGGCCGATGCCACGCTGCGCCCCACATTACATGGGCCGATGCCACATGGCTCCCTGTAGAATGTGACGTTGATGCCACGTGGTACCCTGTATGCAAATGAAGCTGCTGGGTCCACCCGCTGTGTGGTCTATTTACCCACTGCGTTATCAGTGTAGTGTAGTCACACGGATACAGCAGAAGGAAGATGCATTGCGTTCCTGGGTCACAGAGCTTACAGTCTGACGCCATACAAGGGGATGCAGGTTACCTCGCTGCCAGCGGGTGCGCTCCTTATTACATGCCGGGAATTGTGCAGCTCTCTGTTGTATAAAAGGGTCTGCGTATACGCCGTCCGCTCCGGCGCCAGTTTGTGGTAAAAGCCAGCGGAGTTTCCTTCCGAGTAAACCCCAGGCAGCCGCCATCTGCACAAACCACAGGCAGGGTTTGCGGACGCGATGCACCGCGTGCACGACTACGCCCCAATGTACAGGAAGAAAAACACACACACGGAAAAACAACTTCAACAGATCATCACCAGAATATTACCGAATCTTCACCGGAAAACTGCCAGAACATCAGACACATTACTGGCTTTCCACAGGGCGCTCCCCTCCCCCCCCGCTTTCCACAGGGCGCTCCCCCCCTTTCCACAGGGCGCTCCCCCCCTTTCCACAGGGCGCTCCCCCCCTTTCCACAGGGCGCCCCGCTTCCCGGATGCAAGAGGAACAGTTGTGACTCTAGGAACAATATACAATATATGGGGGGGGGGGGGTTAAGATAACTCAGTCAATATGGGGGGGCACTAATAATTTTCGCCACTAAATCAAACCGCTGAAAAAAAATAAGATTCCGTAATCCCTCAGGAATGTGATGAGAAATTCAATATTTTATTATTTGCCGCAATTCGGTGTTTTTTGCCGACGTCCGGTAACGGCTTCAGCGACTCCAATTTTCCCAAAATTGGGAATTCACCATATTTGACGAAAATTATTCTCCGAAATGTGACGAAAAGCAAAGGATCTAAAGATGAAGGAACCCTTTAAAAATAATAACCCCTAAAATGCCGGAAACCCAGGGGAATACAATAACAATAATAAACACTGAGGCATAGAGCCTATCCATTAACCCCTAAAATGCAGTAACCAATGAAAAAATAAAATGTATACTGTGAGGCATATAGAGCCTATCCATTAACCCTTTAGGCTGGGGTCAGACCGGCGCACTTTTAACCTGCGTTCTGGCGCACATAATTACGGCCGCACTAGCAGCAGATGACGGGCAATGACGGACAATATACGATGTACGGCCGCACGAAAGTCCGGCTGCGCAACGCAAGTGGAATTTGAACGCATTTTTCTGAGAACGCTGAACCGCTAGTACTGACGTACTGAGTGCGCAGCTGCGGCATAGCGGCGTGTGTGCGTGATTAGGAGATGTCAGACGCTGCTAATGTCCAGCCTACATAACGTCCAGACGCAAAAAGAGTTTTATTGACGATCCGTACAAAATCACGCCCGAAAATGCGCGTCGTCTGACTGTTTTTGCGCATTCCGTGAAAAAATACGTCAATGCGTTCGGACGCACTTTTTCACGTTCGCGGGGAAAAATGCTTTCGTCTGACCCTAGCCTTATATACAACTAAAAAAGGAATACACAATCAGGGTTATTCAGAGAGAGGTGAAAAGCAGGAGAATGACTGGAGAATGAAAAATTCTAGGTCAAAATAGCCGATTTGGAAAGTGAGATGAAAGGGAGAATTTTTCTGATTTGGCTATTTTGACCTAGAACTTTTCATTCTCCAGTCATTCTCCTGCTTTTCACCTCTCTCTGAATAACCCTGAATGTGATGGTCTGTCCATTAACCCCGTCACTGCTGAGTCATTTCAACCCTGTATAAAAAACCTTTTACGTTTTTATTTTACACTGAATGTTCCAGACTCGGCCTTTTCCAAAGACATCTGGATCCGGAGACACAGCGGACAGAACCCCCCCGGCCCCCCCCTAGAGACGCCTATGAAGAGGACAGAACACCCCCCCCGGCCCCCCCCAGAGACGCCTATGAAGAGGACAGAACACCCCCCCCGGCCCCCCCCAGAGACGCCTATGAAGAGGACAGAACACCCCCCCCGGCCCCCCCAGAGACACCTATGAAGAGGACAGAACCCCCCCCGCCCCCCCAGAGACGCCTATGAAGAGGACAGAACACCCCCCCCGGCCCCCCTAGAGACGCCTATGGAGAGGACAGAACCCCCCCGGCCCCCCCCAGAGACGCCTATGAAGAGGACAGAACACCCCCCCCCCCCCCCCCAGAGACGCCTATGGAGAGGACAGAACCCCCCCCCCCCGGCCCCCCCTAGAGACGCCTATGAAGAGGACAGAACACCCCCCCCGGCCCCCCTAGAGACGCCTATGGAGAGGACAGAACCCCCCCCGGCCCCCCCAGAGACGCCTATGAAGAGGACAGAACACCCCCCCCGGCCCCCCTAGAGACGCCTATGGAGAGGACAGAACCCCCCCGGCCCCCCCAGAGACGCCTATGAAGAGGACAGAACACCCCCCCCGGCCCCCCCCAGAGACGCCTATGAAGAGGACAGAACCCCCCCCGCCCCCCCCCAGAGACGCCTATGAAGAGGACAGAACCCCCCCCGCCCCCCTAGAGACGCCTATGGAGAGGACAGAACCCCCCCCCCCCCCCCCCAGAGACGCCTATGAAGAGGACAGAACCCCCCCCGCCCCCCCCCCTAGAGACGCCTATGGAGAGGACAGAACCCCCCCCGCCCCCCTAGAGACGCCTATGGAGAGGACAGAACCCCCCCCGGCCCCCCTAGAGACGCCTATGAAGAGGACAGAACCCCCCCGGCCCCCCCCTAGAGACGCCTATGGAGAGGACAGAACCCCCCCCCGGCCCCCCCCCCTAGAGACGCCTATGGAGAGGACAGAACCCCCCCCGGCCCCCCCTAGAGACGCCTATGGAGAGGACAGAACCCCCCCCGGCCCCCCTAGAGACGCCTATGGAGAGGACAGAAGCCCCCCCTAGAGACGCCTATGGAGAGGACAGAACCCCCCCGGCCCCCCCTAGAGACGCCTATGGAGAGGACAGAGCCCCCCCGGCCCCCCCTAGAGACGCCTATGGAGAGGACAGAACCCCCCCCCGGCCCCCCCCCCTAGAGACGCCTATGGAGAGGACAGAACCCCCCCGGCCCCCCCTAGAGACGCCTATGGAGAGGACAGAACCCCCCCCGGCCCCCCCTAGAGACGCCTATGAAGAGGACAGAACCCCCCCCGGCCCCCCCTAGAGACGCCTATGAAGAGGACAGAACCCCCCCCCCCCCCCTAGAGACGCCTATGAAGAGGACAGAACCCCCCCGGCCCCCCTAGAGACGCCTATGAAGAGGACAGAACCCCCCCCGGCCCCCCTAGAGACGCCTATGGAGAGGACAGAACCCCCCCGGCCCCCCCTAGAGACGCCTATGAAGAGGACAGAACCCCCCCCGGCCCCCCTAGAGACGCCTATGAAGAGGACAGCAGATCTATGCAATAGGTTTAGTAATGTGGTTTGCGGTAATGGCCGCCTCTCGCCGGGCCGGTGTTGTGTAACGCGGCCGCATTGTGTAATGGTTACTCGCGGCTATTTTAGGTTTCTTTTTCTTTTTTAACAAAACACAAAACAAAAGTGCATTTTCCCCGTATTCCCCCCCCAGCACCCGGGGGTCTCCAGCCTCGACCTCTGACCCTTTGCTCATTCTGCCCTTGACCTCCACCTGTCAGGCGCAAACCCAAACCTAGACCTCACGGTGGCACACGGCAAACGCCAAGCGGCCACCACGGCCGGATCCAGCCAATGAGCAAAGCACATGAACAGGCCGGCGTGACACAATAAGTCACCGTAGATCTATTCGTTACGGGGGGGCCCTCCAATCACTCAGACTGGCCCCGGTAATGACGGGGTTAAAAGAACCAAACACGTTCTAGAAATAAAGGAACCCCCTCCCCCCGCGCCTGTTTGTAAAGTTACAGGAATAGAATATTCTAACCCCAAAACCTCTCGCACGGCGACACCCAGGAAACCGAGGCACCGCGACCCGAGATCACCGGGCACAACCACGCGACCCGAGATCACCGGGCACAACCACGCGACCCGAGATCACCGGGCACAACCACAGGAAACCGAGGCACGGCGACCCGAGATCACCGGGCACAACCACACGACCCGAGATCACCGGGCACAACCACGCGACCCGAGGCACGGCGACCCGAGATCACCGGGCACAACCACAGGAAACCGAGGCACGGCGACCCGAGATCACCGGGCACAACCACACGACCCGAGATCACCAGGCACAACCACGCGACCCGAGATCACGGGCACAACCACGCGACCCGAGATCACCGGGCACAACCACACGACCCGAGATCACCGGGCACAACCACGCGACCCGAGATCACCGGGCACAACCACAGGAAACCGAGGCACGGCGACCCGAGATCACCGGGCACAACCACACGACCCGAGATCACCGGGCACAACCACGCGACCCGAGATCACCGGGCACAACCACAGGAAACCGAGGCACGGCGACCCGAGATCACCGGGCACAACCACAGGAAACCGAGGCACGGCGACCCGAGATCACCGGGCACAACCACACGACCCGAGATCACCAGGCACAACCACGCGACCCGAGATCACCGGGCACAACCACGCGACCCGAGATCACCGGGCACAACCACACGACCCGAGATCACCGGGCACAACCACAGGAAACCGAGGCACGGCGACCCGAGATCACCGGGCACAACCACACGACCCGAGATCACCGGGCACAACCACAGGAAACCGAGGCACAGCGACCCGAGATCACCGGGCACAACCACAGGAAACCGAGGCACGGCGACCGAGATCACCGGGCACAACCACACGACCGAGATCACCGGGCACAACCACACGACCCGAGATCACCGGGCACAACCACAGGAAACCGAGATCACGGCGACCCGAGATCACCGGGCACAACGCGACCCGAGATCACCGGGCACAACACGCGACCCGAGATCACCGGGCACAACCACGCGACCCGAGATCACCGGCACAACCACGCGACCGAGATCACCGGGCACGAGCACAGGAAACCGAGGAACGGCGACCCGAGATCACCGGGCACAACGACCCGAGATCACCGGGCACAACCACAGGAAACCGAGGCACGGTGACCCGAGATCACCGGACACAACCACGCGACCCGAGATCACCGGGCACGAGCACAGGAAACCGAGGAACGGCGACCCGAGATCACCGGGCACAACCACAGGAAACCGAGGCACAGCGACCCGAGATCACCGGGCACAACCACAGGAAACCGAGGCACGGCGACCCGAGATCACCGGGCACAACCACACGACCCGAGATCACCGGGCACAACCACACGACCCGAGATCACCGGGCACAACCACAGGAAACCGAGATCACGGCGACCCGAGATCACCGGGCACAACCACGCGACCCGAGATCACCGGGCACAACCACGCGACCCGAGATCACCGGGCACAACCACGCGACCCGAGATCACCGGGCACAACCACGCGACCCGAGATCACCGGGCACGAGCACAGGAAACCGAGGAACGGCGACCCGAGATCACCGGGCACAACCACACGACCCGAGATCACCGGGCACAACCACAGGAAACCGAGGCACGGTGACCCGAGATCACCGGACACAACCACGCGACCCGAGATCACCGGGCACGAGCACAGGAAACCGAGGAACGGCGACCCGAGATCACCGGGCACAACCACAGGAAACCGAGGCACAGCGACCCGAGATCACCGGGCACAACCACAGGAAACCGAGGCACGGCGACCCGAGATCACCGGGCACAACCACACGACCCGAGATCACCGGGCACAACCACACGACCCGAGATCACCGGGCACAACCACAGGAAACCGAGGCACGGCGACCGAGATCACCGGGCACAACCACAGGAACCGAGGCACGGCGACCCGAGATCACCGGGCACAACCACGCGACCCGAGATCACCGGGCACAACCACGCGACCCGAGATCACCGGGCACAACCACGCGACCCGAGATCACCGGGCACAACCACGCGACCCGAGATCACCGGGCACAACCACGCGACCCGAGATCACCGGGCACAACCACAGGAAACCGAGGCACCGTGACCCGAGATCACCGGGCACAACCACACGACCCGAGATCACCGGGCACAACCACAGGAAACCGAGGCACGGCGACCCGAGATCACCGGGCACAACCACAGGAAACCGAGGCACAGCGACCCGAGATCACCGGGCACAACCACACGACCCGAGATCACCGGGCACAACCACAGGAAACCGAGGCACCGAGACCCGAGATCACCGGTCACAACCACAGGAAACCGAGGCACGGTGACCTGAGATCACCGGGCACAAACACACGACCCGAGATCACCGGGCACAACCACAGGAAACCGAGGCACCGCGACCCGAGATCACCGGGCACAACCACACGACCCGAGATCACCGGGCACAACCACAGAAAACCGAGGCACGGTGACCCGAGATCACCGGGCACAACCACACGACCCGAGATCACCGGGCACAACCACAGGAAACCGAGGCACGGTGACCCGAGATCACCGGGCACAACCACAGGAAACCGAGGCACCGCGACCCGAGATCACCGGGCACAACCACACGACCCGAGATCACCGGGCACAACCACGCGACCCGAGATCACCGGGCACAACCACGCGACCCGAGATCACCGGGCACAACCACGCGACCCGAGATCACCGGGCACAACCACGCGACCCGAGATCACCGGGCACAACCACGCGACCCGAGATCACCGGGCACAACCACGCGACCCGAGATCACCGGGCACAACCACGCGACCCGAGATCACCGGGCACAACCACAGGAAACCGAGGCACGGTGACCCGAGATCACCGGGCACAACCACACGACCCGAGATCACCGGGCACAACCACAGGAAACCGAGGCACGGCGACCCGAGATCACCGGGCACAACCACAGGAAACCGAGGCACGGCGACCCGAGATCACCGGGCACATCCACAGGAAACCGAGGCACGGCGACCCGAGATCACCGGGCACAACCACAGGAAACCGAGGAACAGCGACCCGACATCACCGGGCACAACCACACGACCCGAGATCACCGGGCACAACCACAGGAAACCGAGGAACAGCGACCCGACATCACCGGGCACAACCACACGACCCGAGATCACCGGGCACAACCACAGGAAACCGAGGCACGGTGACCCGAGATCACCGGACACAACCACGCGACCCGAGATCACCGGGCACGAGCACAGGAAACCGAGGAACGGCGACCCGAGATCACCGGGCACAACCACAGGAAACCGAGGCACCGCGACCAGAGATCACCGGGCACAACCACAGGAAACCGAGGCACCGCGACCCGAGAACACTGGGCACAACCACAGGAAAACCGAGGCACTGCGACCCGAGAACACTGGGCACAACCACAGGAAACCAAGGCACCGCGACCCGAGATCACCGGGCACAACCACAGGAAACCGAGGCACCGCGACCCGAGACAGGGTGACCCGAGATCACTGAGTTGCTAATAATAGGGGCAGCATACCAGGACGCGGATAGCGGGGCGGCAATACCAGGACGCGGATAGCGGGGCGGCAATACCAGGACGCGGATAGCGGGGCGGCAATACCAGGACGCGGATAACGGGGCGGCAATACCAGGACGCGGATAGCAGGGCGGCAATAAAATCAATACCAGGGCATCACTACTGCAGCGCAAATACTGGGCGGGAATAATGAGGCATCAACACCTGCCAAGCTGTAAAGAAAGATCTACGGCAGCCGGTAATGGCTCCGGTCCTGTGACGAGCCGGTGCGGAGCTCGCGTCTTGCTTGAAACAGCACACAAAAAAAATAAAATAACCACAAGTGTGGAACAACACCCCTTATATGCCAGGAGGGAGACTGGCACCACATACCCAGAGACACACCAACACACACACACACCAGACACACAAAGACTGATACGCAGTGACACAGAGCAACACATACAGACTGTGCTGCCCCATGGCACCTCCTATACCAGAGCGCAGCTTTGTCGCATACACAGGAAGTGGTGCTGGGCAATTCATTCATTGATAGGTTGTTCCAGAATACCCCAGCGGCCACAACAACACACACCCCAACAA
>CM019072.1:122091135-122138635 GCA_009667805.1 Leptobrachium leishanense | reverse complement strand
AGGCTGTGTGTGTGTGTGTGTGTGTCAGGCTGTGTGTGTGTGTCAGGCTGTGTGTGTGTGTGTCAGGCTGTGTGTGTGAGTCAGGCTGTGTGTGTGTGTGTGTGTGTGTCAGGCTGTGTGTGTGTGTCAGGCTGTGTGTGTGTGTGTGTCAGGCTGGTGTGTGTGTGTGTCAGGCTGTGTGTGTTGTGTGTGTCAGGCTGTGTGTGTGTGTGTGTGTGTGTCAGGCTGTGTGTGTGTGTGTGTGTCAGCTGTGTGTGTGTGGTGTGTGTGTGTGTGTGTCAGGCTGTTGTGTGTGTGTGTGTCAGGCTGTGTGTGTGTGAGTGTGTGTCAGGCTGTGTGTGTGTGTGTGTCAGGCTGTGGTGTGTGTGTGTGTGTGTGTCAGGCTGTGTGTGTGTGTGTGTCAGGCTGTGTGTGGTGTGTCAGGCTGTGTGTGTGTGTGTCAGGCTGTGTGTGTGTGTGTGTGTGTGTCAGGCTGTGTGTGTGTGTGTCAGGCTGTGTGTGTGTGTGGTGTGTGTGTGTGTGTGTGTGTAGGCTGTGTGTGTGTCAGGCTGTGTGTGTGTGTGTGGTGTCAGGCTGTGTGTGTGTGTGTCAGGCTGTGTGTGTGTGTGTGTGTCAGGCTGTGTGTGTGTGTTGTCAGGTGTGTTGCAGTGCTGTGTGTGTGTGTGTGTCAGGCTGTGTGTGTGTGTGTGTCAGGCTGTGTGTGTGTGTGTGTCAGGCTGTGTGTGTGTGTGTGTCAGGCTGTGTGTGTGTGTGTCAGGCTGTGTGTGTGTGTGTGTTGTGTCAGGCTGTGTGTGTGTGTCAGGCTGTGTGTGTGTGTGTGTGTGTGTGTCAGGCTGTGTGTCAGGCTTGTGTGGTGTGTGTGTGTGTGTCAGTCAGGCTGTGTGTGTGTGTGTGTCAGGCTGTGTGTGTGTGTCAGTCAGGCTGTGTGTGTGTGTGTGTCAGGCTGTGTGTGTGTGTGTGTCAGGCTGTGTGTGTGTGTGTGTCAGGCTGTGTGTGTGTGTGTGTCAGGCTGTGTGTGTGTGTGTGTGTGTGTGTGTCAGGCTGTGTGTGTCAGGCTGTGTTGTGTGTGTGTCAGGCTGTGTGTGTGTGTGTCAGGCTGTGTGTGTGTGTCAGGCTGTGGGAGGGGCCGTCCTGTGAGTTGTGAGGTAATCCCCCCCCCCTGTACCCACCTGGATAAACTGGATGGTCAGCGCCGACTTCCCGACTCCGCCTCCTCCCACCACGACCAGCCGGTGCCGCTCCTGCCCCTCCCCCCGGGCGGCCATGCTG
Organism: Leptobrachium leishanense; assembly: GCA_009667805.1. Classification (NCBI taxonomy): domain Eukaryota; kingdom Metazoa; phylum Chordata; class Amphibia; order Anura; family Megophryidae; genus Leptobrachium; species Leptobrachium leishanense. The sequence continues at coordinate 122,137,366 of CM019072.1, read as the reverse complement.
GCTCCTCGCGCCCCGCTCTGCTCTCGCCGCCGCCGCCCGTGCAAATGGCTGTCTGAGGGGGCGCGGCCATCAGCAACATAAATATTCAGCAGGGGCGTGGTCTGAGGCGGCAATGATCATATTAATATTCAGTGAGTAGGCGTGGCGGAGGCGGAGCCTGCGAGACTATACCAAAAAGAGCACAGTGAGGGGAGGAGCGAGGGGAGGAGCTGGGGGAGGCGCAGGGACAGACCAATCACGTGCACGATATTCAGAAATTCCTCCTGATCACATAAGTCTCCAGCGCCGTCTGGCAGGGACTTCCAGGTACACAGGAAATCATCTCATCTCAGCTCAGCCATGCAGCTCCAAGACACAGGGAAGAATCAGCAGCTTCTGCAACAACATCCACACCGGCCCAATGTCACCATTCAGCGGGCCGGCCCCTTTCCACAGTGCGCCCCATGACTCCTAGCCTTGTGCTTAATAAGCACCATAAGTACACAGGCCCAGCGCCATGCTGAGAGGGGGCTTATTCACTGAACTGCGAACTGCAGAATCTGCAAAATGACCCAGGGGAGGAGCCCCGGAAACCGCACCCCCCAACCACCCGGGGGAGGAGCCCAGAACCCCACCCCCCAAAACCACCCGGGGGAGGAGCCCCGGAAACCGCACCCCCCAAACCACCGGGGGAGGAGCCCCGGAAACCGCACCCCCCAAAACCACCCGGGGGAGGAGCCCCAGAAACCCCCACCCCCCAAAACCACCTGGGGGAGGAGCCCCAGAAACCCCACCCCCCAAAACCACCCGGGGGAGGAGCCCCAGAAACCCCCACCCCCCAAAACCACCTGGGGGAGGAGCCCCGGAAACCCCCACCCCCAAAAGCAACCCAGGGGAGGAGCCCCAGAAACCCCACCCCCCAAAACCACCCGGGGGAGGAGCCCCAGAAACCCCCCCCAAAACCACCCAGGGGAGGAGCCCCAGAAACCCCACCCCCAAAACCACCTGGGGGAGGAGCCCCGGAAACCCCCACCCCCAAAAGCAACCCAGGGGAGGAGCCCCAGAAACCCCACCCCCCAACCACCCGGGGGAGGAGCCCCGGAAACCGCACCCCCCAAAACCACCCGGGGGAGGAGCCCCGGAAACCGCCCCCCCAAACCACCGGGGGAGGAGCCCAGAACCCCACCCCCAAAACCACCTGGGGGAGGAGCCCCGGAAACCCCACCCCCCAAAAGCAACCCAGGGGGGAGCCCCGGAAACCCCCCCCCAAAATGACCCAGGGGAGGAGCCCCAGAAACCCCCACCCCCCAAAAGCAACCCAGGGGAGGAGCCCCGGAAACCCCCACCCCCCAAAAGCAACCCAGGGGAGGAGCCCTGGAAACCCCACCCCCAAAAGCAACCCGGGGAGGAGCCCCGGAAACCCCACCCCCAAAACCAACCCGGGGAGGAGCCCTGGAAACCCCACCCCCCAAAAGCAACCCAGGGGAGGAGCCCTGGAAACCCCACCCCCCAAAAGCAACCCAGGGGAGGAGCCCTGGAAACCCCACCCCCAAAAGCAACCCAGGGGAGGAGCCCTGGAAACCCCACCCCCCAAAAGCAACCCGGGGGAGGAGCCCTGGAAACCCCACCCCCAAAAGCAACCCAGGGGAGGAGCCCTGGAAACCCCACCCCCCAAAAGCAACCCGGGGGAGGAGCCCTGGAAACCCGTCATTGAACTCACATAGCGCTCCCCGCTTCAAACCCCAAGACTTTTACTTTCCTGGCAAAAACCCCACAAGACAGACATTTGCTTTGGGAAAGACTGTCAGGGTTATTCAAAGAGAATCGAAAAGTCTACGCACGTTCGGTGACTTTTCATTCTCTTCAATTCGGCGATCCCATTTCGGCGACCCTGCACTGTATTCAGCAAGCACCACAGGGCCGTCGTAATGCAGGGAACAGCTACCGCAAACCCACCGAACATGCCGGAGAAACCCGAACAGGAGCCGATCAGAGGGCAGAGCAGCCGCCGGAAAAACCCGACACTGCTGACGAATGGAGTGAACAAAAAAAACTGTGTGAATGTGTGAAAATGAAACACTGTTTGCAAAGAAACTACTGAGCGAAAATGTCTGAAATTTACATATAAAATCCAATGAATGATAATAAAAAGGCTGTTACAGAAAAAATGCCTATAATTTTCTAAAAAATCTATTATTTTAATCAGCAGCAAAAAGTCTATAAACGGTTTATTAGATATTGAATTAAAACAGGAATATTTTTAACATTGAAGCCTATGGGATTCTCCTGAATAAACCTGCCGAATTAAACCACCGAATGGCAGGACATTAGGGGAACCTTTCACTGCTGGTTTGTGTTCTCTGAATAGCCGAAGCAGTGCTTCTCTATGGGGATTTCACTGCCCTCGAACAGGCGCCGAACAGGCACCGTATGTGCAGGCAATTCGCCAGGATTTGGGGAATTGCCTGCTCTCTGGATAGACGAATGCCCAGGAAAGGTAACCGAACGCTGATTTTCACTGCTCCGTTACCTTTTGGCCACTATTCGGATCTCTTTGAATAACCCTGTTTATGTTCATTTATATTGTGTGGTTTTCAATGTATTGTAAATTGCTGGGTTTTAGTTTAAATGCACTTTTATCACTTTATGTGAACTAAGATGTGTTTTGAAGGTGCAGACGGCTCTTTCGTATAGAATGTAAAATAGGTTTGAGTACTGGGTGATTATGCCAGAGGGTTTTTCACTTTATCTGGTTGCATGTTTGAGCATTCAAGAGTCTGGGACAGTGTTTGACTTTAATCTGCTCTATTGTAACAATAGATTATGTAAATGTTGTGTGATATGAAGGCTAAGGAATGTTTACTGTAAATATATAGCTGACAATGTAATTAGAGTTTTAGTAGGTCAATGTTCGTTATTTGGTTTATGCAAATTATAACTATTGGACCTGGGCATAAATAGTGGCGTTTTTCAATAAAAGTCTCAGATTCCTGTTTGAACATACAGCTGGTATGGTGTCTGATTTCAGGGTACCCACTCTCACCCTCAGAAGGCACAGAGCGGCCTTCTGGAAATTCAAAAGAGGCTCCAAGGCAGAGGACCAGACCAAGCAGGTCTGGAGCTACAGATCAGGCTGCTCGAGGCACTGAGTTCCGAGCAACTCAGCGGCCGGGCTGATCTGGGTAAGGGGGTGTCTGGAGAGCCAGGACAGGCGGAAGGAGGGGGTCCCTGTCACACCCCCAAAACTGAGCCGGGGGGAGCCCAGGAAACCCCCACCCCTCAAAACTGACCTGGGGAGGAGCCCAGGCAACAACCCCCCCCCCCCAAACTGACCTGAGGAGCCCAGGAAACCCCCTGTGACAGACATCACTGGGGCAGTTGGAGGGGCCTGGGGGTTAGCGCATTCCTACTGACCATGGACCAAATTGCTACCTGTGGTTTGCCAAAAGGATTGTCCAGACACTCCAGGATTAGTGTTGAATGGTGTCTTGTTATCCTGGTGGAAACACCTCATTTATTGTGGACAGGTTTTCCATCATGGAGACTGAGGAGGGGGTGAGATTAAGATACGGGCTGCCCAGTGACTGTAAACTGTCCATTGTTTGAAGGTCTCTTCTCCGGTTATTGAATCTGTTGACCTTGTCTGTGTTTTATTCATGGGGAGTTGTTCCGTAACTATACATATCTGTAAGTTTCTTCTGCTGTTACTTTGAACACTGGTCTTGCCTAGTGATTTGGGGTAAATCTTTATTATTTTGGGAGTTTCTGTTCCTGTCTTTAATGTTACTGGTTCTGCCTGGTAACTTAAGGAGGTTTTGGCCTGAGGTTCCTGGATTTCAGGCTCCAGCTTGGAGAAAGCTAGAGTTTGCTGTAGGCACACAGTCGGGGTGCCAGGCTGTCACCCCCCCCAAAAAAAAAAAAAAAAAAAAAACAACAACGAGGAGCCCAGAGAAACCCCCCAGAAAACTGATGTGGTGAGGAGTCCAGGGAAACCACCTCCAAAAACAGGCCAGGGAACTGCTGGATCTGTATGGCCAAGAATTGGCCCCCTGTACCCAGACAACATGCCCCCTCACACACTGAGACATGCAGTCAATACTGAGACCAGGAGAAGCTTCTCCCTCAGACCCAGAGATTCTGCTCTATGTACATTGTGGTAAAAGCAACCCCAACCAACCACGCGGGGACGCCCCAACCAACCACGCAGGACCCAATCCAACCACGCGGGGACCCCCCCGCCAGGGCACGGCCCCCATCCAACCACGCGGGGACCCCAGGGCACAGACCCTATCCAACCACGCGGGGACCCCCCCGGGCACGGACCCTTCCAACCACGCGGGACACCCCCCCGGGCACGGACCCTTCCAACCACGTGATCTATAGCATATTTTAAATCTGGCATCTGTTGCGTTCCAGGCGCTCCCTCGCTGCAGCAGCAGGATCACGTTTTGGGATCACCCGGTAAAGAAAGGAGACCGATCTCTGAAAAAGATTTATTGTCACGTGTGCTGGGCGACAGGACAGACGTGCCGTTTCCGTGTGCCAGAGAGCGAAAATAATATATTTATATAGAATAGAGCGTGTCGACGAGCCGTGAGGCCAGAGGATCTGGGGAGGGATCAGCGGCGCCAAACACATAGGGGGGAGGTGGGATCTCCTGGAATGATCTGGAATCTGTTTTAGATGGTGGATTTCTTCTGAGAAAGATTGATCTTGTCACCCAGGCTGAGAGCCATTCCCTGGAGAGAGAGAAAGAGGATAAGAGGTCAGAGCCATGAGAGATCCTTCCCAACACCGTGGAGGATCCTGGGAATCACTAAATGTATTAACTGACAGCAGCCACCGCGAGGGATCCCAGGAATCACTAAATGAACTGACAGCAGCCACCGCGAGGGATCCCAGGAATCACTAAATGAACTGACAGCAGCAGCCGCGAGGGATCCCCGGGAATCACTAAATGAACTGACAGCAGCCACCGCGAGGGATCCCAGGAATCACTAAATGAACTGACAGCAGCCACCGCGAGGGATCCCAGGAATCATTAAATGAACTGACAGCAGCCGCCACGAGGGATCACATGAACCACTAAATGTACTGACAGCAGCCGCCACGAGGGATCCCCGGGAATCACTAAATGAACTGACAGCAGCCGGTGCGAGGGATCACAGGAACCACTAAATGTACTGACAGCAGCCGCTGCTTACCTGGCTCTTGGCTCGGATCCGTATGTGTCCGGTCACCGGAGCATCGGGGCCAAGGTGAATCGGCTTTTCAATGCTGACGTTGGCAAGCGCGTCCTCCCCGAATATGGAACGGGCGTAGAGGTTTGCCGCCATGAAACCACAGTAACCAGACAGTGCCTGCAAGGGAGCAAAGCAATTAACAAGACTTCTCACCGGGACGGGAGGTGATGCCAGTGCGGCTGCCTAAAGCAGCAGAGCACTAGAGGATTAAGCTGCGGCGTTTAAGCTGCGGCACTTTATTCCTTTTAGGTGTAACCCAGGTAACGCTGTACCTGCAGGGCGAGGAGGTCGGATTTTAAGGCAGGGTCTCGGAGGAGAGCATTTGAATCTCATTCTTTATTGCTCCCAGAGCAGCAAAGAAACTAACACAGGATCCCTCCCACAGGCCACTCCCCCAAGTCTATATATGGTCAGAGCAGGGGCGGCAAAATCCTGTTTCTTTGCGGCTCCTGAGACGGCTCAGATAAGCATCAACTCTCTGCCTTTTACTCCTTTTAATTCCTGAGGTAAAAGTTTCCCTAATTTTGTGTTTTTCGCTGTTGCTTACTGCTGGGTTGCTGGCTATAACAGCAGGGGTCGGCTCCGGGTCGGAGGGAAGCCCGGCGGGTCATCTCGCCCGTTTTGGTTCTACCTGCAGAGTTTTGTTTACTTTCATGTTGATGAGATCCGCCAACGTTGGAACTTTTTTTTGATTGCGCGGCTCTGCCTGCTTCCCGTGGCCTCATGCAGCCGTTCGAGGTCTCGCGAGATCTGATCACATGATCTCGGCGACCCCTGTCTTAGATCAAGTGATTGCGTCTCCTCATTCGAGCGCATCTTTGTGCGAGTGAAGTAAGTTTTCTCAGGCCCCCATTTCTAGATCCCCATCTTCAGCAGCGGAAACCTCATCATCGTCCTTTCAAAGGACCATGACATCGCTGTGGTGTCAGTTAAAGCTCAAGCCTAATGCTGCTCTCCCTTTCTACCCTATTTCGGACCCTTCCCACATGGTACCCTCTGACCCGGCCTCGCAAATTTGCGAGCAAGTTGTTCTTGGTTACCAATAAAGGGGGTGGGATGCGCCCGGTAATCTAAAGGACCTCAATGCGTGGGTAACCTACCGTCACTTCAAGATGGAAAGCATGCATACCCTCAGGGAGATTTTGAGCGCGGGCGACTGGCTTGTCAATTTCAATACAGGAACTCGGAGGCGAGTATTTGCATCAACTTCTTTTATTGCACCCACAGCAGCAAAAGATGAATGTAATGAACATAAGAAAAAAACGTAGGGGCACCCCCCCAGCAGGGAGGTCCCAACCCCAATCCTTAGTACCACCCCCAAGCTTATATACAGTTGTGTTCAAAATTATTCAACCCCCAATGCTGTAAAGGGTTTTAGGGAATTTAGTGACATTTGTAATTGTATTCAGAATGAAATCCTACAAGGACTTTTTAAAGAACCATATGCAACTAAAATGACATCAATTGGTTTTGTAATACAGTAGTAAATGTTTCTTTTGTGAATTCTTCATTGACACAATTATTCAACCCCTTAAAGACTACCACTCTGAAGAACAGAGGTTCATTCAAGTGTTTTCAATCAGGTATTGAAAACACCTGTGGATGTCACGGAGCAGCAATAAAGCATAATAAGCACCAATTAGGCAGCTTTAAAATGACTGTGATACTCAGCTCCTTCTAGACATTTACTGGTGTGGTTACAAACATGGTGAAGTCAAGAGAATGGTCCAGGAAGACAAGAGAAGAGGTGATTACTCTTCACAGGAAGGGCAATGGCTATAAGAAGATTGCAAAGATGTTAAACATACCAAGAGAGACCATAGGAAGCATCATTCGCAAATTCAAGGCAAAGGGCACTGTTGAAACGCTACCTGGTCGTGGCAGAAAGAAGATGCTGACTTCGACTGCTGTGCGCTACCTGAAGCGTAGAGTGGAGAAAAGTCCCCGTGTGACTGCTGAGGAACTGAGAAAAGATTTGTCAGATGTGGGTACTGAAGTTTCAGCTCAGACAATACAGCGCACACTGCGTAATGAAGGCCTCCATGCCAGAACTCCCAGGCGCACCCCCTTGCTGTCTCCAAAGAATAAGAAGAGTCGACTGCAGTATGCCAAAAGTCATGTGGACAAACCACAGAAGTTTTGGGATAGTGTTCTGTGGACTGATGAAACAAAATTAGAACTGTTTGGGCCCATGGATCAACGCTATGATTGGAGGAGGAAGAACAAGGCCTATGAAGAAAAGAACACCTTGCCTACTGTGAAGCATGGCGGGGGGTCAATCATGCTTTGGGGCTGTTTTGCTTCTGCAGGTACAGGGAAGCTTCAGCGTGTGCAAGGTACCATGAATTCTCTTCAGTACCAGGAGATATTGGATGACAACGTGATGCAGTCCGTCACAAACCTGAAGCTTGGGAGACGTTGGACCTTTCAACAGGACAATGATCCCAAGCATACCTCCAAGTCCACTAGAGCATGGTTGCAGATTAAAGGCTGGAACATTTTGGAGTGGCCATCGCAGTCACCTGACTTAAATCCCATTGAGAACCTCTGGTGTGACTTAAAGAAAGCAGTTGCAGTGCGCAAGCCTAAGAATGTGACTGAACTGGAGGCTTTTGCCCATGACGAATGGGCGAAGATACCCGTAGATGGCTGCAAGACACTTGTGTCAAGCTATGCTTCACGTTTAAAAGCTGTTATAACTGTAAAAGGATGTTGTACTAAGTACTAAGATTGAATGTCACTTGGGGGTTGAATAAAACTGATAATGATGTGAGCACAGAAAAGACATTTGTGCTTATTTCATTATAAATGTTATGTTATATTTGTCTGACCTACACGTGCCTCTTTGATTTAATTGTAAGCAAGATGACTGAATGATCAAAATCAATGTCAAACTGGCCAAAACACTCAATTTCAGTGGGGGTTGAATAATTTTGAACACAACTGTATGTCCTGAGCGGGAGCAGCTTAAGCCTCCTCTTTTGCTGCTCCCGCATCAGATAAGTATCGTCTTTACGGATTTTCAGGGTTTTACTGTTGTACCTTCTTATTTTGTTTCTACTTGATCATAATTGATTCTGTTGCGTTCGAGGCTCCGACTATCCCCGGCTAACACCGCGGGGGTTGGGCGCCCTCGTGACCGGGACGCCGCCGGCTGTCTCGTACGGCTTGCCGGCGCGCCCGGATCTGCTGCATGTGATTGGTAAACAAATCCCCTTTGATCTGGTTTCCGCTGTGCCCCTCTGAGCCGCAACGCTTGAGCTCCCATCTTGGCGTGCGGCTCCTCGGGTTCCTCGCGGCCTGGTGGTGAGTGCGAAGATCTTGCGGGATCTCGGAGCCGCCATCTTGGATTTCAGCCGTTTCGCGCTCTTTCACCCTCAGACTGCCTCGTGATTTACACAAACGCTTTCAGGTCTCGACGCTGCAACAATGTGCCCCGCTCAGCTCCCTCACCGAGAAAACCCTTCCTCGGCGGCAGACTCTGACTCCGCTTCCAGCTCAAGCAGGTACACGGTCCCTCAGACAGGGATACCCCCACTCCTCTGTCCAAACGTCTCTCAAAAACGGCGGTGCGTTTTGCCGCCCTGGAGGCTAATCTCCAAGCCTCCACTTTGTCCTCTGCTGTCTCCACGTTAACTGATGCCTTTAAATCATCTATGAATGACGCAGTTAGTTCAGTCACTAACTTACCTAAAAGAATCTGGGCCCCCTACCCAACCTATTGATGTGACACCTGCTCCGGCAGTGCCCGTGATTCCAGGCCCTTCTGGGTCTAAGAGCAGTGCTAAAACCAAGCACATTGATAAAGCTCCTCGAGGGGCTGGCAACCCTGAAAACTTGCCTCAAAAGACGAGCGAGGTCACCTCGCGTAAGAGAGCCCCTGACCACGGGGCAACAGTAGCGGTTTTTGAGAAACGGTCTAAATCTGCGGATTCAGACCAACTCCCAGACCATACGGACTCCGAAGGCATTGTGTCCGGGGAGGATGAGAGGTTAGAGATCCACGCCCCGAATGATCCAGACCTGACGGTCAATGGGGAGCAAAATCCACCACCACCTCTGTTGTCTCAGAAGAATGTGGTATGTGACCCGCGTGGCCAGCCAATGTTCCACGCTTCTGAGATCTTACACCCGAGATCCTCGGCCTGGACACCCCTTCCCCATGTGGAAATGTGGGTGGACGCTAACATGCGGTCCCCTATGGATCAGGCTACGAGAGCCAATTTCAAGGCCGAATGCCCCCGCCCCACCACAGCGGGGAAAACAAGCCTCACGCCCAAAGTAGAGGAGGACATGGCCGACTTTCTCGCCGTTAAAGGCTGGTCGGCCAAACACGGCATTGAACATGCTCTGCGTCTTTGTGAGGACAAGGTCCTAGATGTGGCGGCTCCACAGGTTTTCCTCCTGGACTCTGTGGAAGACGCCCGTCTAAATGATACCCCCTTAGACCCTACGGAGGTTTCCGGCTTGCTACAGAGGTCCCCCTGCCTCTTGGGGGGCGCTAATGCAGAGATCGCTGCCGAAAGGCGTAAGTCGATGTTAATGTGCATGGATACACATCTTACCTCTCAGGCTGTAAAGGATTTGGGGGCCAAGGCACCGGGCCTCCTGTTCGGGGAAAAATCCATTAAAAACCTGGGATCATACTCTGGCACTTTTACCCAGTTGGACAAAGTGGAGGCAAACATGAAGAAAGTTTTTTCCCCAAACCGAGTTTTGGATGAGCTGGCAGAGGAAGGGGCCGCTCTGCTGGCAGGAGAGGTGCTTCGGGCACCGACCGGGGCTCCTTTAATTCAGTCACATACAATCAGCCTGCAGGCTTTGCCGGAGTTTCCTCCCGCTCCCGTCCCTGGCGTTGACGTGGCTTCCGAGAAGGCCGTGGATTCCAGTACCCCCGTCGTGGAGCAGGTGAGACTACCTCAGATTATTCCTCATTCACATGTGGTTATTGGGGGTCGCATAGCACACTTTGCACGCGCATGGGACGGGCTCACATCAGATCCTTGGGTCCTGGGCACTGTACAGGGTTTTCCCATCACATTCACCGACCTACCCCCTGTTCAGTCGGCTCCTCCTCGACCTTTGATATTATCAACCGAGGCGTTGGTGGATGCAGAGGTACAGGCTCTGCGGAGCAAAGGCGCCATAGAGGAGGTGGCTCTAGGGGTATCCCGCTTTGTAAGCAATCTATCTGTTCTTGGTGCCCAAGAAAGGGGGCGACATTTGGCCGGTGATAAATCAGAGACCTCAATGTGGGAGTGGAATACAACCACTTCAAGATGGAGGACATGCACACACCCTCAGGGAAACTCTAATTTGCAGAGATTGGATGGTAAAGCTGGATTTAAAGGACGCATACCTGTCCGTGCCTATGGCGCCCGCATCCTGCAATTACCTTTGCTTCGTATTGGTGAGATCACGTATGGCGGTTCACCTGCCTCCCGTTTGGCCTCGCCTCGGGGCCCCATGGTGCTTCACAAAACTCATGAAGCCAGTCATTGCCTCCGGGGAGTTCATTTAATCATTTACCTGGACGATGTCCTGTTAATGGCAAACTCCATCGACCTATTGAAACTCCATCGAAGGTGGACAATCTCCCTGCTGCAAGACCTGGGATTTCTCATAAACCAGGAGAAATCCTTATTGGTACCGACCCGGAGCATAGAGTTCCTGGGATTTCTTGTCGACTCCGTCGCCATGACCCTCAGTGTTCCACCGTCCAAGGTCCACACCCTCTGGAAAGATGTTCACTCCCTATTGAGGAACCCTGCTCGTCACTGCGGTCCCTGGCTCGAGTCATTGGAGTCCTCGCGGCAACTCGCTTGGCAATTCTCCCTGCTCCCCTACACTATCGGGCCCTCCAGACCTGGAAGGCCCGTTTTCTCTGTTTGAATCCGGATTACTCGCAGAGGGTGCTGCTATCGGACGAGGCGCGAGAAGACCTCCGCTGGTGGCTTTCCGACTGGGCCAGATGGAACGCTCGTCCGGTGATGGACCCGGCCCCGACAGTGACCATAGAATCGGATGCCAGCCGCAGGGGCTGGGGCACCCGATGCGGGCGCCTGGAGACAGGGGGTCGGTAGTCCCCCACGGAAGCAGAGGCCCATATCAACGTGTTGGAACTCCTAGCAGCGTTCTTCACACTTCAATGCTTCGCTGGGCCCCAGACTCAGTGTGTACTGCTCCGCATGGACAACAAGGCGGCGGTCCGTTACATCAATGCCCTGGGGGGCACTTGATCTCGAAACTTGACATCCAAGGCCTGCGAACTCTGGGAATTCTGCCTGCATAGAGGACTCTTCATAGTGGCCGAATTCATCCCAGGTCTGTGCAACACAGTGGCAGACTGGAATTCGCGTCATCTGACGGACAGCGGGACTGGTGTCTGCTACCATCAGTTTTCAATGACATCGTTACTCTCCGGGCTCCACTGCAGGTGGATCTCTTTGCGTCCAGACTGAATCGTCAATTGCCGGGATTCTTCAGCTGGCGACCGGACCCGGAAGCACTGGCTACAGATGCCCTCAAACTTCGATGGCCGCAGGGCCGCCATTACGCCTTCCCTCCGTTTCGGATATTCTGCAGAGTTTTAGCTGCGCTGAGAGAGCAAGGGGCGGAATTGGTACTCCTGACCCCGCTCTGGCAATCCCAACCCTGGTACCCCGACCCTGTTGGAACTGGCAATAGATGTGCCGAGGGTGCTACCCTGCCCAGTGAACCTGCTGTCAGACCCGGAGGGCCTTCCACATCCCTTGGTGATGGGGGATCGGCTGACGTTGGTGGCGTGGTTGGTTTCAGGTTCGCCTGGCAAACCGCAGATATTTCGGAGGGAACTGCTTCCCTACTAAAACAGGCGTGGGCTCCAGGTACACGGAGCGCCTATAAATCAGCATGGGACCATTGGCACCGCTGGTGTTTGGGACGGGGCCACGATTCCCTTACTGACCCTGTGATGGTTGTGTTGAATTTTCTGTCGTCCCTGTTTGATTCGTGGTTGGTTTTCAGGACTATCAATGTGCATCGCTCGGCGATTTCGGCTGGCCATGTTGGTTTAGAGGGTGTCCCGGTGGGTCGCCATGCCCTGGTGTGTTGACTACTAAAAGGTGTTCGACTCTCCAGTCCTCCGGCTCCTCGAAACGCCTCGACCTGGGACGTGTCTTTGGTTCTTGAGTTTTTGCGTGGCTGGCCAGCTAATGACGACCTGTCGTTGAAACAATTATCCGCCAAGTTGTTAGTCTTGTTATGTCTGATTTCATGCAAACGTGTGGGCGATGTTAGGGCCCTGGACTTCCAGGTCCGTTCCTTTACACCGGAGGGGGTTCGGTTTGATGTTTCTAGGCGTACGAAGACGGCTATTCGTTCAGTGTTCCACCCCGCTTTCGCTGGTGACCCTCAACTGTGCCCTGTGCAGTGTCTTCAGGTCTATGAAGCTCACACAGTGTCCCTTCGTGATGCCCCGGTTTCTCCATTGTTTGTGTGTTTCCGGGCTCCGCATGCCCGTGTGCTCCTCTACGTTGGCACGGTGGACCCGATGGCTGTTGGCCTTGGCGGGCGTTGATGTGTCGCGTTTTGGGGCCGCGGCCTCTAAGGCGTTTGCTTCGGGTTGTAGGCTTGAGGATTTAATGAAGGCGGCGAATTGGTTGCAGGAATCTACCTTTCTCCGATTTTATTTCCGCCCGCTCACCCATATGTCTCAGGCTCTGGTGCGTTAAACCTGCAAATAGGAGCCTCTGAGTTCCTGTATTGAAATTCCTAAATTTTCCTACCAGATGTGACGGAAAGTTTAGATTTTAATAAGGACTCGGAGGCGAGAATTTCCCGCCACACCCTCCCGTTCTCATGTTTCATGTTTAACAATATGTACTAGTAATAACCTATTAAACTTCAGGTTTCTTGTGGTTTTTTCCTTACGCCATTGATGGGTGGTGGGGGCTCGGTTGACGGGGGTTTTTCCCTGGGGTTATACCCTTTTATTTTCACTACTGGGATGTCCCATTATGCTCATGTATTTTGACCACTTCCTACCGGTGGGTGGGTGCTCGTTGTGCGGTTCCTGATGGGTTCCCTGTTTTAATGCCTGGCTCGTGTTTGTGTTCTCTTCACAGCCTCGTGAATGCTGCTGGACCTCACTTCCCGGATGGTTCGACTGGTTCAGTTCCTCATTTGTTGCCGTTGGCTCTTCATTTGCCACTGTTGGCCGTTTTGGTTTCTGAAGCTGCTGCTAAAAGAAGAGGCTTAAGCCGCTCCCGCTCAGGACATATATAGGCTTGGGGGTGGACTAAGGATTGGGGTTGGGAACTCCCTGCTGGGGGGATGCCCCTATGTTCAATGCATTCATCTTTTGCTGCTGTGGGTGCAATAAAAGATGTTGATGCAAATACTCGCCTCCGAGTACTTATTAAAATCTAAAACTTTCCGTCACATCTGGTAGGAAAATTTAGGAATTTCGATTTAAAAGACGCCCATCTGTTCCTGTGGCGCGTCTCGAGAGGACCTGCGCTTCCCGTGGCGCATGTGGCGATTCGCGCGCCTGCCATTAAGACTTTCTTCAGCTCTGTGGTCTTTCACGAAGCTGCTGAAACCGGTCGTGGCAGCTCTTCAAGTAGAATGGGTACACGATTGTATACTTGGAAGACATCTTTCTGGAGGTCAGGCTCCAAAGATTTACTTCTACCATCGGTCGTGGACACTCTCCCTTCTGTAAAAGCTGGGCTTGTGAACAGGAAAAAGTTTCTTTACTCCCAGCTCGGAGTTTAGAATTCCTCCTGGATCCTCAGTCAGTGACGTTAAGCGTCCATCGACCAAAGGGTCCTTTCCGTAAGCCAAGAGGTCCAGTCACTTCTACAAGTTCTGTCACCTACGCTGCATGACCTAGCTGGAATGATTGGTCTCCTGTCAGCAACTCGTCTGGTGGTTCTGCCTGCCCCGCTTCATTATAGGGCCCCCCCAGAGACTGATGGCACGTTCTCGCTGTTCCCAGACGTACTATTCTCGTTGAGTGTCTGGCAGATGATGCAAGGATGGATTGGGATTGGTGGCTCGCCAATTGGTCATTCTGGAATGCTCGCCAGGTGATGGACCTGTCCGCCGATGTCCATAGAATCCGACGCGAGTCTCAGGCGTTGCGGTGTTGAACCTGCAAATAGGAGCCTCCGAGGTCCTGCCTTAAAATTTCCAAATTTTCTTACCCGTTGACAGAAAGTTTGGATTTTAATAAGGACTCAGACGAGTATTTCCAATCTCTCCCACCCTGGTGGGGTTACTCTTCCGTGACAGGATTGTGTTCTGGTCTTGCCTGTTTAATACACTGGTGTGTATCTCACGTTTACACAGCGCTGTGCATACTTCGTCGTTGCTCCTTAACTGTGTAGCCTCTCACTTTGAGTGGTTCGACTTCTATGCCTTCCACGGTTTGGGTTGATGGGATTCCTACTGGTTTCCATGTTCTGATGTTTGGCTCGTGTTTCGGGCTTTCCTTTCAGCCTCCTGATCGTCTCCTTCAGGAGCTTCCGATTCTTGTTTTGCCTCCGGCTTTCTGGTTGTCCCCGTTGGGCGTCTTCCCGGGTCTGTGATCACCGGTCGCATGAAGAAAGAAAGAAAGAGGATTTTGCCACTCCTGCTCTGACCTTATATAAACTTGCAGTGGCCTCTGCACTAGGAAGGGGGACCCTGTATTGGGGGAGAAGCTCACTGCTTTTTCTAATGAAGTTTCTTTGCAAATACTCGCCTTCGAGTCCGTATTAAAATCCAAACTTTCCACCAACGGATAGGAAAATCGGGAAATTTTATTACTTTGCCCTCCCGGTGCAGGAGATTCCGACACTCAGGGCAGACAGTCTCGTTATTTGGGGTAAAGCAGCAGCCCGTGTGACTGCGCCTGATTGGTTGCACCCGCACCCCCCCCCCCCTCGGGTCCCGGCGTACCTTCTCCGGAGTCAGACACTTCATGTTTGTGGATTTCAGGATGTGCTGCAGATACTCATTCAGGTCCACGATGTTTGTGTTAACCGTCACCTGGGAGGAGATAAGCAGAGGGATGTGAGATTAACGGCGTCCGGCATGGTGACCGGAGAGGACAGACACGTCCAGGCAGGGCTCAGGACGTTCATCCCACCCAGTGATGATAAAACAGGCACAACCAGCTCATCGCTATGACATCATCACGCTGATACCTTGTTCTCCCACTCAAACTCTGCCCACATCTGTCGGAACTCCGTGTCGGTGCAGGACGCCGGCTGGATGTAGTCCATGATGTCGATGTGGATGTCGCTCAGAACCACGCAGTTCCGGTCACTGGCGGCGCCGGAGATGTCGTACACTGTAACCGGGAGACAGATTTTACCGTCACTTTATGACAAAAGCAAATACTCAGAATTCCAGCGTGTAACCTCCAACGCACGGACAAGCGCAGGAGGAAAGGACCACAACAAACCGACAAATTCCCCAAAGGAAGAAAAGCGTGAAACGTCGCTTTACTGGAGCTGGGACACATTTCTTCCATTTTTGGTTAAATTCCTGGTTTTGCAGCGGTGGTCAGGACTCACCGACCGTGCTGAGGAGGGCCACGAGGAGACGGACAAGGGACGGCTTTCCCACAATGCTCAGAAAGCCCGTTTACTAGCCAAGCCTGATGGGAAATCAAAGGTGTCAATGTACCCCCCCCCCCCAGGAAGCAGGTGTCACCTTTCCCTCAGTACCTGTACCAGGATGCACACGCCATGTACATGTGGCACAGGACCCCGTCTCCTCCAGTTATCGTAGGCCCTGGAATACACCCGGATCCCTTAACTGATCGTGTATTGCCCCTTGTGCCCCAAAGGGGATAAAATGAAGCGAGCGCCTAATTACACCCCCACCCCACCCGTGTAGAAAAGCCGGAACTCACCAATATTTCCAAAAATGATCCCGTTCTCCGTCGATGCCACTTTCACGTTGGCCTTGATGTTGGCGAAGTCGTGTGGTGCGAGAGTGAGAGGAGATGGCTTCTCCACCAGCTTCAGGTCACCTGGAGGGAAACCGGAGAGGTCACGAGGTGCGCGGACCCTTTACCTTATTAGATTGTAAGCTCTTGGGGGGGGGTACGCTCCCCCTTTACCAATAACAATATGTCTGGCAGACCCGGGGGGGGGGGGTACATGCAAAGCGCTGACACCTGCTGGTCACCCAGAGGCGCTGCACGAGGTGGCGCCGAGGCTTGAGGACGCGGGTTCCTGGTAGTTCATACGTTTACATAATGTATTAATGATGTCGGGTGTTGTATGGGGGGGGGGGGGGGGGTATGTGCTGCTCTCAGGGCTCAGACGACCAGGGACCCCCCCCCGTTTATCTAAACCTCGGTGCTGTGACACGTACAGCCCCCCCCCCCCCGTGATAGGACGTGGGAGGGATACGGTATAGGCAGCTGATACTCTCCATGCCGCACTATTTGTACCAGGGAGCAGCGGATTTAGTGGTGTAAGCGGGTGGCGTGGCAGATGTGGTGGCGGCGCCGTCTCACCCAGCGTTGCCAGCTCCAGGGTGCAGTTCTGCAAAGTGTCGCTGGTCTGATTGACGACCAACACGTCCAGTACAATGTCATATTGGTTTACGTGGACGTAGGCCTCGGCATACACCGGGTCCGAGAAGCCCGTGAGCTGCGTGACCTGCCAGCGGAAACACAAAGAAAGCAGATTATATTCAGCATTTGTCACTTTCCAGATTTGCCTTTTAGGGTCAATTCCTGAGCCCCCCCCCCCCCGAGATTCCGCAGGAGCTAAGTGATCCTGCCGCCAGGGGCCGCACGAGCTGCTGCAGCATCCGCTGGCTTATTAGCCCCTCACCTTGTTTAGTTTGGATGCCAGGGGGTCCGCGGCCTCTTTCCTTTGGGTGGTCCCCATCGCAGCCAGCAGACTCAGCTGGAATTGATCCTCCTTGGACGACGTCTCGTTCTTGGCCGTCAGTTGCATAAAGGAGATGGGATCGTCCGCCTGGACAGCCACGTTGCGCTTCTCCGACTCCTTCTGTTTAGGGCGATATAAAGATGACGTGTAGCCCCTACCTGTCTCTGCGCAGCAGCCCCCTCCCCCGCGTCTCTGCGCAGCAGCCCCCTCCCCCGCGTCTCTGCGCAGCAGCCCCCTTCCCCGCGGTCTCTGCGCAGCAGCCCCCTCCCCCTGGTCTCTGCGCAGCAGCCCCCCTCCCCCTGGTCTCTGCGCAGCAGCCCCCCTCCCCTGGTCTCTGCGCAGCAGCCCCCTCCCCCGCGTCTCTGCGCAGCAGCCCCCTCCCCCGCGTCTCTGCGCAGCAGCCCCCTCCCCCGCGTCTCTGCGCAGCAGCCCCCTCCCCCGCGTCTCTGCGCAGCAGCCCCCTCCCCCGCGTCTCTGCGCAGCAGCCCCCCTCCCCCTGGTCTCTGCGCAGCAGCCCCCTCCCCCGCGTCTCTGCGCAGCAGCCCCCTTCCCCGCGTCTCTGCGCAGCAGCCCCCTTCCCCGCGTCTCTGCCCAGCCCCCTCCTGACGGTCTCTGTATACCCCCCCCCCCCCAGACACACGGGGTAAGGCGCCTGCGGGCTCGTACCTTCTGGGACAGCTTCTCCTCCTCCAGCTTGGCAGACAGCATGTGGGACAGGGAGAGGCGACACTCCTTGTTGAAGATTTCGTTCATTAGGGGGGAGCATTCAGACAGGACCTTCAGGCACAGGGAGATCCGGTCCACATCGTCGTCCGTGATGGCTTTCTTTGGGAGGGAGGATTTGCCCAGATGGAGGATGCTGGCCATGAGTAACATCGCTTCTGCCACAAAGGACTGTGGGTAAGAGAAGGAATTCTTAAAGAGACGCCCCGGGCTGGCAGTACAGATCCCCAGCCCCGCACCCCGACCTCAGCATCGACCATACACCCCCCCCATAGAGGACGCTCACGTTCTGCTTCTTCTTGTCCTGGGCCAGCGCGACGTAGCGCAGGGCGATCTTGGTCAGCGTGGTGGCGAGGGAAGCAGCTACAAAGAAGTCTCCGTCCAGCAGGAATCCTCGTAACGGAGGCCTGAGAGCAAAGGAAATCACATTACAGGGACCCCAGGGATCGGCTCGGACCAGGAAGCGGCTGAGAATCACAGCACAAGGGACCCCAGTGATCTGCTGAGAGCAGGAAGCGGCTGAGAATCACAGCACAGGGATCTGCTGAGAATCACAGCACAGGGATCTGCTCAGACCAGGAAGCGGCTGAGAATCACAGCACAGGGATCTGCTCAGACCAGGAAGCGGCTGAGAATCACAGCACAGGGATCGGCTCAAACCAGGAAGCGGCTGAGAATCACAGCACAGGGATCGGCTCAAACCAGGAAGCGGCTGAGAATCACAGCACAGGGCTCTGCCCAGACCAGGAAGCGGCTGAGAATCACAGCACAGGGATCTGCCCAGACCAGGAAGTGGCTGAGAATCACAGCACAGGGATCTGCCCAGACCAGGAAGCGGCTGAGAATCACAGCACAGGGATCTGCCCAGACCAGGAAGCGGCTGAGAATCACAGCACAGGGTTCTGCCCAGACCAGAAAGCGGCTGAGAATCACAGCACAGGGATCTGCCCAGACCAGGAAGCGGCTGAGAATCACAGCACAGGGATCTGCCCAGACCAGGAAGCGGCTGAGAATCACAGCACAGGGATTGGCTCAGATTTCCTCACCGCAGTCACGCTGTGCTCTAATCACATTCTACACAATGCCACCACATACCTGTCCTCCTCTTTCTTTGCGGGCCGCGAGCTGCTGAGGGCGCTCTGGGTGGCGTATGTGCCCATCTCTGTGACCAGCTTCTGGGCAGGACCCACAGACACCTCCTCTTCAGGCTTCAACTCGCCCGACTCCTTCTTGATTTCTGTGTCTACGATGGGAACCTGGAAAGAACCAACGGCAGACGGTGAGCGCGAGATCCGGATATATGTGCCACGTGTATATCCTGTGCAGAACACGGCAACAAGTACACAGACCTCAAAGACGTACGTTCACATGTGACATCACGTGTGTGTGTGTGTGTGTGTGTGTGTGTGTGTGTGTGTGTGTGTGTGTGTGCGCTCGCTCTCTGACTTGGCGCGTTGTTATGGACATTGCTGACCCGCACTCACCTCTCCCAGAGACCTGCGCACTTCAGTCATGACGCTCTGGATGTCATCTTTTGTGCTGCAATATTCCCCGAGGATCCACAGAGCCCCCCGATAGATCCTGAAAGCACAAAGCGGCATTTACTCAGCGTCTGGGCTCACAGGCTGACAATCAGGCCGCTGCGCTCGAGGCTCCCAGCATGCCCTGCCAGGAGCCCAGGATCTGCACTAATCCTACCGAGCTTCCCAACGTCTGACATCACAGGGCCCAATACATCACAGATACTGGAAAACAGAACAGGGGGAGCCCCGGCAGCGCCCGCACCGGCAGGGGGAGCCCCGGCAGCGCCAGCACCGGCAGGGGGAGCCCCGGCAGCGCCCGCACCGGCAGGGGGAGCCCCGGCAGCTCCCCCGCACCGGCAGCGCCCGCACCGGCAGGGGGAGCCCCGGCAGCGCCCGCACCGGCAGGGGGAGCCCCGGCAGCGCCTGCACCGGCAGGGGGAGCCCCGGCAGCGCCACTATATATACCCCTGATACCCTGACTGATCAATCCGAGAACCTACTTGACGGATTTAATGGCATGAAAAACCTCCAGCATCTTCTCCACGATCAGGGGACGGAGGTGATCGAAACGCTGAACAGCTTCTCGCACAAACTCTAAGACGTCAGCAGCGGCCGCCTCGTTACTATCACTGAGGAACTCCATGAGCTGGGGGGAAATAAACACCGGGTCACCGGCGACACACAGAAAGGACAATACATGTCACCGGCAGCACACAGGAAGGACGATACGAGTCACCGGCGGCGCACAGGAAGGACGATACGAGTCACCGGCGGCGCACAGGAAGGACAATACGTGCTACCGGCGGCACACAGGGACCACGTGACAGGCAGGAGATACAGGCCACCAGCAGCACACATGGACCAAGTGACAGGCAGGAGATACAGGCCACCGGCAGCACACAGGAAGGACGATACGTGCCACCGACGGCACACAGGGACCATGTGACAGGCAGGAGATACAGGCCACCGGCGGCACACGTGACAGGCAGGAGATACAGGCCACCGGCAGCACACAGGGACCACGTGACAGGCAGGAGATAAGGGTCACTGGCGGCGCACAGGAAGGACGATACGTGCTACCGGCGGCACACAGGGACCACGTGACAGGCAGGAGATACAGGCCACCGGCGGCACACAGGGACCACGTGACAGGCAGGAGATAAGGGTCACTGGCGGCGCACAGGAAGGACGATACGTGCTACCGGCGGCACACAGGGACCACATGACAGGCAGGAGATACAGGCCACAGGCGGCACATGTGACAGGCAGGAGATACAGGCCACCGGCAGCACACAGGGACCACGTGACAGGCAGGAGATACAGGCCACTGGCAGGGACCACGTGACAGGCAGGAGATACAGGCCACCGGCGGCACACAGGGACCACGTGACAGGCAGGCGATACAGGCCACCGGCAGCACACAGGGACCACGTGACAGGCAGGAGATACAGGCCACTGGCAGGGACCACGTGACAGGCAGGCGATACAGGCCACCGGCAGCACACAGGGACCACGTGACAGGCAGGAGATACAGGCCACTGGCAGGGACCACGTGACAGGCAGGAGATACAGGCCACCGGCGGCACACAGGGACCACGTGACAGGCAGGCGATACAGGCCACCGGCGGCACACAGGGACCAAGTGACAGGCAGGAGATACGGGCCACCGGCGGCACACAGGGACACATGACAGGCAGGACAGTGGCAGGGACCACGTGACAGGCAGGAGATACAGGCCACCGGCGGCACACAGGACCACGTGACAGGCAGGCGATACAGGCCACCGGCGGCACACAGGGACCAAGTGACAGGCAGGAGATACGGGCCACCGGCGGCACACAGGGACCACATGACAGGCAGGCGAGTGATTGATAAGAGTTTGAGACTCCGCTTGACGTTCAGTTTTATTTCTTTTTCGTGTAAATTCCTAAATTTTCCTACCAGATGTGACAGAAAGTTTAGATTTTAATAAGGACTCGGAGGCGAGTATTTCCCGCCACACCCTCCCGTTCTCATGTTTCATGTTTAACAATATGTACTAGTAATAACCTATTAAACTTCAGGTTTCTTGTGGTTTTTTCCTTACGCCATTGATGGGTGGTGGGGGCTCGGTTGACGGGGGTTTTTCCCTGGGGTTATACCCTTTTATTTTCACTACTGGGATGTCCCATTATGCTCATGTATTTTGACCACTTCCTACCGGTGGGTGGGTGCTCGTTGTGCGTTACTGATGGGTTCCCTGTTTTAATGCCTGGCTCGTGTTTGTGTTCTCTTCACAGCCTCGTGAATGCTGCTGGACCTCACTTCCCGGATGGTTCGACTGGTTCAGTTCCTCATTTGTTGCCGTTGGCTCTTCATTTGCCACTGTTGGCCGTTTTGGTTTCTGAAGCTGCTGCTAAAAGAAGAGGCTTAAGCCGCTCCCGCTCAGGACATATATAGGCTTGGGGGTGGAGGCGAGTATTTGCAATCTACTTTCCTTTATTGCACCCACAGCAGTAATAGGAGGAATGTACTGAACGCAAGAAAAAACACTGGGCATCCAGGAGGGAGGTCCCATCCCCAGTCCTTAGTACCACCCCCAAGTCTATAGAAGTCCTGAGCGGGAGTGGCCAAAGCCTCTTTTAACATCATCTTCATAAACAGAAACGTCCAACAGCGGCAAACGAAAGGCCGGACACGGCGAACCAGCTGTAAAACGAGGTCCAGTGGCATTCACTAGGCTGTGAAGAAAACACGAACACGAGCTAGGCATCAAAACAGGGAACCCAGCAGGAACCCAACAATAAGCAACCACCCACCGGCAGAATGATAATAATGTCATGAAACAGCATGGCAAATCCCACAGGCCATAGATCATAGAGGGCACAAAACCCGTCAATCGAGACCCCCCGCCACCCATGAACAGCGCAAAGAAAACACAATAAACCAATCACAATGTTTATTAGTAATATACAGAATACAACAATACATAAAGAAACAAACATCAGAACGGGAGGGAGTGGTGGGAAATACTCGCCTCCGAGTCCTTATTAAAATCTAAACTTTCCGTCACATCTGGTAGGAAAATTTAGGAATTTTAACACAGGAACTCGGAGGCTATTTGCAGGTTTAACGCACCAAAGCGTGAGACATATGGGTGAGCGGACGAAAGTAAAAATGGCGAAAGGTAGACTCCTGCGACCAATTCGCCGCCTTCAGCAGATACTCGAGTCGACAACCCGAAGTGAAAGCCTTAGAGACCGAGGCTCCCCTCATTGAGTGCGCCCCAAACTGCGACACATCCACACCGGCCAAGGCCAACAGCCATCTGGCCCACCGAGACAACGTAGAGGAGCACACCAGGGCATGCGGAGCCCGGAAAACCCAAACAACGGGGAAACCGGAGCATCACGTAGAGACACTGTGCGAGCTTCATAGGCCTGAAGGCACCGCACCGGGCACAACTGAGGGTTACCAGCGAAGGCGGGATAGAACACCGAACGGATAGCCGTCTTCGTATGACGCGAGACATCAAACTGAACCCCTTCAGGTATAAAAGAGCGGACCTGGAAGTCCAAGGCCCTAACATCGCCCACACGCTTGCATGAAATGAGACATAAGACTAACAACTTGGCGGACAATTGTTTCAATGACAAATCGTCATTAACTGGCCAGCCACGTAGAAACTCAAGAACCAACGATATGTCCCAGGTCGAGGAGTATCGAGGCGCCGGAGGACGGGAGAGGCGAACACCTTTGAGTAGACGACAAACCAGTGCATGGCGACCCACCGGGTCACCTTCCAGACCAACATGACCAGCCGAAATCGCCGAACGATACACATTGATGGTCTGGAACGCCAAACCCGAATCAAACAGACTACAGGAAATTTAACACGACCATTACAGGGGCAGTAAGGGAATTGTGGCCCCGTCCCAGACACCAGCGGTGCCAATGGTCCCATGCTGACCTATAGGCACTTTGCGTGCCCAGGACCCATGCCTGCTGTAATAGGGAAGCAGTGCCCTCCGAAAAATCTGCGGTTTGCCAGGCCAACTGGAAACCAACCACGCCACCAACGTCAGCCGATCCCCCATCACCAAGGAATGTAGAAGGCCCTCCGGGTCCGTCAGCAGGTTCTATGGGCAGGGTAGTGTCATGGAGCTGACGTGGCGCTCCACGCTTCAAACCGCAAGAGACTTTATGTTCATTTATATCGTGTGATTTTAAATATATTTTACATTGTTTGGTTTTAGTTTAAATTAGTTTAGTGTAAAATGGCGTAGCTTTAGTTTTAAATATACTTATATTCCTGTAGGTAAATGTGTTTCTGTATAGCCAGTAAACAAGCTTTATTGCTGTGGAATTTATGCAACAGGACTTTCCCCTTATCTGGCTGCATGTTTAATTCAAGAAATCTGTGATAGTGTTTAATCTGATGTGCTGTGATGTGTGATGATTGTTAGAACAATGGATTATGCAAATGTTGTGTGAGCTGAAGACTAAAGAATGTAAAGAATGTTTATTGTAAATATCTGACATAATGTAATTAGCATTTTAGTAGGACGATGTGCGTCATTTATGCAAATTATGGCTGTTGGATTTCAGCATAAATTGTGGCGTTTTGTTAATTAAAAGGTCAGTCAGAGAATCCTGTGGGAACATACAGCTCGTCTGGTGTCTCATTCAGGGTACCCACTATCACCCTCAGAAGGCACAGAGCGGCCTTCTGGAAATTCCTAACGGCTCCAGGGCAGAGAATCCGAAGCAGGCGGGTCAAGCTGCTCGAGGTGCTGAGGACAGCGCTCCCAGTAGCCGGGCTAACCGCAACGAAGGGGTGTCTGGAGAGTCAGAACAGGCGGAAGAGAACGGTTCCGTCACAGGTAGCACCCGCGGCACATCTATTGCCAGTTCCAACAGATCGGGATACCAGGGTTGGGACTGCCAGAGCGGGGTCAGGAGTACCAATTCCGCCCCTTGCTCGCTCAGCGCGGATAAAACCCTGCATAATATCCGAAACGGAGGGAAGGCGTAATGACGGCCCTGCGGCCATTGAAGTCTGAGGGCATCCGTAGCCAGTGCTTCCGGGTCCGGTCGCCAGCTGAAGAATCCCGGCAATTGACGATTCAGTCTGGACGCGAAGAGGTCCACCTGTAGCAGACCCCAGAGAGTAACGATGTCGGCGAAAACGGATGGTAGCAGACGCCAGTCTCCGTTGTCTGTCAGATGACGTGAATTCCAGTCTGCCACGTTGTTGCTCAAGCCTGGAATGAATTCGGACACTATGAAGACTTCTTTCTGCAGGCAGAACTCCCAGAGATCGCGGGCTTTGGATGTCAAGTCCCGAGATCGAGTACCTCCCAGGGCATTGATATAGCGGACCACCGCCTTGCTATCCATGCGGAGTAGCACACACCGGTGAGTCGCGGCGAAGCATTGAAGTGCGAAAAAGGCTGCTAGGAGTTCCAACCTGTTGATATGAGCCTCTGCTTCCGAGGGTGACCATCGACCTCCTGTCTCCAATCGTCCGCAACGGGCGCCCCAGCCCCTGCGGCTGGCATCCGATTCTATGGTCAACGTCGGGTTCATCACCGGACGAGAGTTCCATCTGGTCCAGTCGGAAAGCCACCAGTGGAGGTCCTCCCGCGCCTCGTCCGAGAGGAGCACCCTTTGCGAGTAATGTGGATTTGAGAGGAGAAAACGGGCCTTCGAGTTCTGGAGGGCCCGATAGTGTAGGGGAGCCGGGAGGACAGCCAAACGAGTCGCCGTGAGGACTCCAATGACTTGAGCCAGAGACCGCAGAGACGGAGCAGGGTTCCGTAATAGGGAGTGTACGTCTTTCCAGAGGGAGCGGACTTTGGACGGTGGAACACTGAGGGTCATGGTGACGGAATCGACGAGAAATCCCAGGAATTCTATTCTCTGGGTTGGTACCAATAAGGATTTCTCCTGATTTATCAGAAAACCCAGCTCTTGCAACAGGGAAATCGTTCACTTCAGATGAAGTCTCAAAAGGTCGACCGATTTCGCCATTAACAGGACGTCGTCCAGGTAAATAATTATGTGAACTCCCCGGGCGCGGAGGGAGGCGATTACTGGCTTCATGAGCTTTGTGAAGCACCACGGGGCGGAGGCGAGGCCGAATGGGAGGCAAGTGAACCTCCACACGTGGCCTCGCCATATGAAACATAGGTAATCGCGGGACATGGGTGCCATCGGCACAGACAGATACACGTCCTTTAAATCCAGTTTTACCATCCAATCTCAGTGTAGCAGAGTCTCCTTGAGGGTGTGTCTGTCCTCCATTTTGAAGTGGTTGCATTCCACTCCTACTTTTGAGGTCAAGTTGATAACTGTCCTCATATCGCCCCCCTTTTTTGGGCACCAAAAACAGGTTGCTTAGAAAGCGGGGTACCCCAAGAGCCACTTCCTCTATGGCTCCCTTGCGCCGCAGAGCCTGTACCTCCGCATCCACCATCGCCACCTGGGCGGTTGAGAACCTTCAAGGTCAAGGAGGAGCCGACTGAACCGGGGGTAGGTCAATGAATGTGATTGGAAACCCTCATACAGTTCTCAAGACCCAAGGATCGGATGTGAGCCCTTCCCATGCGTGTGCGAAGCGTGCTATGTGACCCCCAATAACCACATGAGAATGAGGGGTAATCAAAGGCAGTCTTACCTGCTCCGCGTCTGGAGTATGCGTATCCACAGCCACCTCTGAAGCCGCGTCCACGCCAGGGACGGGAGCGGAAGGGAACTCCGGTCGAGCCCACTGGCTGATTATACGTGGAGGAATGAAAGGAGCCTCTGTCGGTGCTTGACACACCTCTCCGGCCGGCAGAGCGGCCCCTTCCTCTGCCAGCACGCCCAAAAACTCGATTTGGGGAGAAAACTTTCTTCATGTTAGCCTCCACTTTGTCTAATTGAGTAAAGGTGCCAGAGTAAGATCCCATATTTTTTATGGATCGTTCTCCGAATAGGAGGCCTTGCGCTTTTGAGCCCAAATCTTTCACCGCCTGAGAGGTAAGGTGAGTAACCATCCGCATTAACATTGATTTACGCCGTTCAGCGGCGAGAGTGGCATTGGCGCCTCCTAATAGGCAGAGTGACCTCTGCAGCCACCCTGAAACTTTCGTAGGGTCTAAGGGAGTATCATTTAGATGGGCGTCCTCCACAGAATCCAAAAAGGAATATAAGTGGAGCCGCCACATCGAGGACCTTATCCTCACATAAGCGTAGGGCATGTTCGATGCCACGCTTTGCAGACCAGCCTTTTACGGCAAGGAAATAGGCCATGTCCTCATCTACCTTGGGCGGAGGCAAGTTTCCTCGCTGTGGTGGGGCGGGGACATTCAGCTTTAAAATTGGCTCTAGTAGCCCGATCCATAGGTAGTCTCATGTTGGTGTCAACCCACATTTCCACATGGGGAAGGGGCTTCCAGGCTGAGGATCTTGGGTGAAGGACCTCAGACGCGTGAAACATTGGTTGGCCACGCGGGTCACATACCACTTTTTTGGGGACAAAAGAGGTGGTGGTGGATTTTTCTCCCCATCGACCATCAGGTCTGGATCATTCGGGGCGTGGATCTCTAACCTCTCATCCTCCCCGGACACAATGCCTTCTGAGTCCGTATGGTCTGGGAGTTGGTCTGAATCCGCAGGTTTAGACCGTTTTTCAAGAACCGCTACTGTAGCCCCGTGGTCAGGGGCTCTCTTACGCGAGGCGACCTCGCTCGTCTTTTTAGGCAAGTTTTCGGGGTTGCCAGCCCCTCGAGGAGCTTGATCAATGTGCTTGGTTTTGGCACTGCTCTTAGACCCAGAAGGTCCTGGAATCATGGGCACTGCCGGAGCAGGCATCCCATCAGTCGTTTGGGTAGGGGGCCCAGACTGTCTCGTTAAGTTAGTGACTGAACTAACTGCGTCATTCATTGAGGATTTAAAAGCATCCGTTAAGGTGGAAACTGCGGATGACAAGGTGGAGGCTATGGAGGCTTGGAGATTAGCCTCCAGGGCGGCAAAGCGCACAGCTGTCTTAGACAGGCGTATGGATGGTGGAAGTGGGGGTATCCCTGTCTGAGGGGTCATGTACCTGGCGCGAGCTGGCAGCGGAGTCAGAGTCCGTCGCTGATGAGGAAGGGCTGCGGTGAGGGAGCTGACCGGGGCACATGATGGGAGCGTCGGATCCGGAACGGGTGCACACTCTTTGAAAGTCCACGAGAGAAAGGGCGCGAAACGGCCGAAATCAAAGATGGCGGCGCCAAGATCTCAGCACTCACCACCAGGCCGCGAGGGACCCGAGGAGCCGCGAGGGACCCGAGTAGAAAACTCAAGCGTTGCGGCTCGGAAGGGCACCCGCGGTAAACAGTTCAAGGGAAAAAACTGAGACAGTAACGTACTGAGTCCCGGGAGCGCCGCAAAGCTGTACATACAGCCGGCGGTGTCCCAGTCACGAGGACGCCCGACCCCCGCGGTTTTAGCCGGGGATAGTCGGGGTCTTGAGGAGCAGGACAAGCAAGAGAAAACACAAGTAATAAAACTCCTGGAAATCCAGCCAAAATAGTTTATACTTATCCGATGCGGGAGCAGTAAAAGAAAGAGGCTTTGGCCACTCCCGCTCAGGACTTCTATAGACTTGGGGGTGGTACTAAGGACTGGGGATGGGACTTCCCTCCTGGCGGATGCCCCGTGTTTTTTCTTGCGTTCATTACATTCCTTCTTTGGCTGCTGTGAGTGCAATAAAGGAAAGTAGATTGCAAATACTCGCCTCCGAGTGCCTGTGTTAAAATTGAAGGAGCTACAAAAGTGGGTGTCTGTGGAGGCGCTTACTAGGTAACTGTGGTTCCTTAAAAAAGGGGGGGGGGTGCTGCCTACAAGGGGTTGCACATAAATCTCAACCTAAATGTGCAAATAAATGTGTAGAAAAGGGTAAGGGTCCTAGTGGCGCAGTGGGTGCTTCCAAATATGGAGCAATCTAGATGAGTATTTCTAAATGCTGATATTATGGCTCAACTCTATTTATCAGGTGGTGTTAGATAAAAGTACTCAAGTGAATCAATGTTACACTAGTATTGTGCAAATAGCAATTCTGTGCAAATGAACAACCTTGTGCAAAATAAGCAACAACAATGGTGATAAATCCTTAAGTCATGCGTACAAATCTGCTCCTATAGCGCAAAGTGTATAATAATCCACAAGGACTGTCTTCACCTAACTAAGAAGTACCATTTGCCTTTAAGCTGAGCCTGAGAAAACCGAGGCTCCAACATCGGTGAGTTGAACAAAAAATTGTAATTACTCAGAATATACGTACTGTGTCACGCTATGGGAGCGCTGTCTCTCTGTATGTGTTTTGTTTGAGGATAACTGGAAGACCCAGGAAAAGGGGGAACGTCACCCTGTATTTGACGTGAGGCATTCCAACCTAGAGCCAGGACTTATTAGGCTCTATAATTTGTGAGTGATTTTCATATATATATATTCACTTCACAAATTACTACAGTCTGCACTATTGTCTCTCTCTTTTTGTCTTACTCATATATGCTACGGAATCTGCCAACTGAGGAGAGGAAGCATAACATTGGAACATTTTGTCTGAAGTGTGACCTACATACTGTATGGTGACTAGGAGTCACGGACCTTGTTCATTTTGAGATTTGCACTTTTTCACCTGCACTTTATACAGTCATAGGCCATCCAGAGACTCTCAGATAACCTAATAAAAGGACTGTCTTATGACTTTCTTGATGTCACATCAACAGAAATTTTGTGTCTGCACTTTACGAATGGAATAGGATATATGAGCACATGCACTTTATATGCACTTTATATGCATTTTGCACATGTGGATTATTATACACTTTGCGCTATAGGAGCAGATGTTTACGCATGATTTAAGGATTTATCACCATTGTTGTTGCTTATTTTGCACAAGGTTGTTCATTTGCACAGAATTGCTATTTGCACAATACTAGTGTAACATTGATTCACTTGAGTACTTTTATCTAACACCACCTGATAAATAGAGTTGAGCCATAATATCAGCATTTAGAAATACTCCTCTAGATTGCTCCATATTTGGAAGCACCCACTGCGCCACTAGGACCCTTACCCTTTTCTAAAATTGAAGGAGCGTCTGATCCAGCACCGGCCGAGCAAATCGGTGCCAAACGTTTGGTCTCTGCTCGGACAATGAGGGACGGACGCTCCTTCAATTAAAAAGTAGCCGGATATTTAATTTTCATAAAAGTCAAAGTGAATCTTCAGCTCTACGAGAAAAAAACGTGGAAACAAAATTAACCATTTAAAGAGCAGAGAATATATAAACAGCCTTTTAACCACTGAAGGACCAAGTGTCTTTAAAGTCAATGGGCTAAATTACATTCTTCACGCAAACGGTAACGCTCACCTGTGTCAGCATTAACGTTTGCCGCGATGTTTACCGCATATTACAATCCAAACACTAAGGGGTTAAGTAACGCGTTTGCGTTTGGTATCTTGTGCATTTCAGCGCGAGGTGACTGTACTTTGTGCTTCCTATACTTAACATGGGGAGCAAAGTGTTAATCAGCGCTGGATTACAAAGTCCCAGCGCTGATTAACGTCCGGCTCTGGTCAGCGAAAAGTTAACCAGAGCCAGGACTTGGTGTTAAGGGATTCTGCTTCTGCACAATCCCTTAACACCAGCCAAAAAATTAAAAATGAATCACATACTCCCCTCCTGTCCCGCAGCGAAGACCGCGGCTCTGACCGGCGGGAGCAGGGTCTCCCAGTCTCTCCCTGCGTATCACGAGGCGAGCTCCGGCTGGTCATGTGACCGGCAGGGGGGAACTCAATGGACTCCATCGAGTGGATGCCACGAGCAACCCTGATTTTACCGCGCGATAACAATGCAGGCAGCAATGTATTCCTGCATTGTAATCCAGCGTTAAAACACAGGCGCAAGGGGGAAAACTGCGGGCGTGTTATAACGCGAAGATCGTAATTTAGCCCTATGCATTATTATTATTTTTTTTGGAGAAAGTATTTTACCAGGAAGGATACATTGAGATTTCTCTGGTTTTCCAGGAAGGATACATTGAGATCTCTCTGGTTTTCCAGGAAGGATACATTGAGGTTTCTCTTGTTTTACAGGAAGGATACATTGAGATTTCTCTGGTTTTCCAGGAAGGATACATTGAGATTTCTCTGGTTTTCCAGGAAGGATACATTGAGATTTCTCTGGTTTTCCAGGAAGGACGCATTGAGATTTCTCTGGTTTTCCAGGAAGGATACATTGAGATTTCTCTGGTTTTACAAGAAGGACGCATTGAGATTTCTCTGGTTTTCCAGGAAGGACGCATTGAGATTTCTCTGGTTTTCCAGGAAGGATACATTGAGATTTCTCTGGTTTTAGTATGTCCTGGGTGGCGAGTCTGTACCGTTAGGTGTCTCGCCCAAGGACACTTACTGGAGAGGTGCTCATTGGGATCGAACCCATGTCTCCACAGGCTCTCTCCACGCAGAGCGGTGATGTTACCTCTACTCCATCCAGCCAGTACATTTAAGACGGAAGAGTTACATCATTGGTCTTTAAGGGGTTAATATGTTTATGATCCACAAGAGACAGAGAGAGAGAGAGAAACAGACACAGAGAGACAGACACACAGAGCCAGAGAGACACAGAGCCAGACAGAGAGACACAGAGCCAGACAGAGAGACACAGAGCCAGACAGAGAGACAGACCCAGAGACAGACACAGACCCAGAGAGACAGACACAGAGCCAGAGAGACCCAGACACAGAGCCAGAGAGACCCAGACACAGAGAGACCCAGACACAGAGAGACCCAGACACAGAGAGACCCAGACACAGAGAGACCCAGACACAGAGAGACCCAGACACAGAGAGACCCAGACACAGAGAGACCCAGACACAGAGAGACCCAGACACAGAGAGACACAGACACAGAGAGACCCAGACACAGAGAGAAACAGACACAGAGAGAAACAGACACAGAGAGAGAGAGAGAGAAACAGAGACACAGACAGACAAACATAGAGACACAGAGCCCGACGCAGAGGCAGAGAGACGCAGAGGCAGAGAGACGCAGAGGCAGAGAGACGCAGAGGCAGAGAGACGCAGACGCAGAGAGACGCAGAGGCAGAGAGACGCAGAGAGACGCAGAGAGACGCAGGGAGACGCAGACGCAGAGAGACGCAGACGCAGAGAGACGCAGACGCAGAGAGACGCAGACGCAGAGAGACGCAGACGCAGAGAGACGCAGACGCAGAGAGAGACACAGAGCCAGAGAGAGAGACACAGAGAGACCCAGACAACAGAGAGACCCAGACAACAGAGAGACCCAGACAACAGAGAGACCCAGACAACAGAGAGACCCAGACAACAGAGAGACCCAGACAACAGAGAGACCCAGACACAGAGAGACAAAGAGACTCAGAGACAGGCAAAGAGACAGACACAGAGAGACAGACACAGAGACAGACACACAGAGACAGACACACAGAGACAGACACACAGAGACAGACACACAGAGACAGACACACAGAGACAGACACACAGAGACAGACACACAGAGACAGACACAGAGAGACAGACACAGAGAGCATTCCAGGTCTCAGATTCCTATATTCACGCGACCACGCGCACACATTTATACACAGTATAACGGGCATTACTGTATATAACGATGCATCGCAGTGTAATACAGAGAGCTGTGTGTTATTAAGGGACAACACAATATTCAATTCATAGCAATGCCGACACCCGCTGCAACGGAACAAACCATCCAAACCCCCCATGGAGCGGAATGCCGACACCCGCTACAACGGAACAAACCATCCAAACCCCCCATGGAGCGGAATGCTGACACCCGCTGCAACGGAACAAACATCCAAACCCCCATGGAGCGGAATGTGACACCGCTGCAACGGAACAAACCATCCAAACCCCCGTGGAGCGGAATGCTGACACCCGCTGCAACGGAACAAACCATCCAAACCCCCCGTGGAGCGGAATGCTGACACCCGCTGCAACGGAACAAACCATCCAAACCCCCCGTGGAGCGGAATGCTGCTATAAATAACGGGAGGAATTCTAAGAAATCTGGTACAATCCGCGTGGATTTCCTGACATGACGCTTCATTCAGTGTTTATCGCACACAGCGCCGGATCTAACGCCTCAGCCAATAGCGTTGCAGCACAGCCCATTAATTTCACTGGGTCACAGCGGGCACATCACTAGCCCCTGCGATCATCAACCAACAAAGCACCCGGCTCTGCACCGGGAATCATGCCATGTACTGAGGGGACACAATGTTTTGCTTGAGGTTGGTGACCGTGTTGGTGGTGCTCGGTCCCCCCCCCTCTATTACTGCATCTGGAATGACTGTCCTAGAGGCTCCCTGCTCAGTAACCACTTACCACTGGAATGACGTTGGCGGCCATGTCCGGGAAGCGGACGCTACACGAGTGCAGGGTGCGCACCAGCAGCTGCCGGTATTTGTCCGTGTCCTCGTGCTCCGACACGTTGTTTGTTTTAATCACTTCTTTCTTCAGGACGATGACCAGCTGGAAGCAGAGACAAGACGTCAGCACTCACACATACCCGAGCGCAGAGGCCGGCACGACACGAGAGCACTGAGCGCAGAGGCCGGCACGACACGAGAGCACTGAGCGCAGAGGCCGGCACGACACGAGAGCACTGAGCGCAGAGGCCGGCACGACACGAGAGCACTGAGCGCAGAGGCCGGCACGACACGAGAGCACTGAGCGCAGAGGCCGGCACGACACGCGAGCACTGAGCGCAGAGGCCGGCACGACACGCGAGCACTGAGCGCAGAGGCCGGCACGACACGCGAGCACTGAGCGCAGAGGCCGGCACGACACGAGAGCACTGAGCGCAGAGGCCGGCACGACACGAGAGCACTGAGCGCAGAGGCCGGCACGACACGCGAGCACTGAGCGCAGAGGCCGGCACGACACGCGAGCACTGAGCGCAGAGGCCGGCACGACACGAGAGCACTGAGCGCAGAGGCCGGCACGACACGAGAGCACTGAGCGCAGAGGCCGGCACGACACGAGAGCACTGAGCGCAGAGGCCGGCACAACACGAGAGCACTGAGCGCAGAGGCCGGCACGACACGAGAGCACTGAGCGCAGAGGCCGGCACGACACGCGAGCACTGAGCGCAGAGGCCGGCACGACACGCGAGCACTGAGCGCAGAGGCCGGCACGACACGCGAGTTACCTCCTCCACGTTCCGCGAAGACACCAGGTCCAGAGCCAGCTGCAGAGTCTTCTTTCGGACCTCGATATCCGGGGTGCTCAGCACCCTCAGAATGTCCATCACCAGGTCCTGCGGGAAGAGACGGTCACTGAGAAACGGCTTATACCTGAGCCAGCCCCCCCCCCCACCTCTCAACCATGGGTACCCCCCCCCTCTGAAGCACGGGAACCCCCAGGGCATCACTGCCACCGGGCGACGCTCACCTGCAGGACTCGCTCATGGGACGGATGGTCCTTCAGTTCAATGAGACGATCCAGAACGATCAGCTTCACGTTATTATCGCTCTCCTTAATGATCAGATCGATGTAACACTGAGCGGCCGCCTGACAACAACACAAAACACACAATATCACACACACAGCACCGAATACACAATATCACACACACACAGCACCGAATACACAATACACAATATTACACACACACAGCACCGAATACACAATATTACACACACACAGCACCGAATACACAATATTACACACACACAGCACCGAATACACAATACACAATATTACACACACACAGCACTGAATACACAATACACAATATTACACACACACAGCACCGAATACACAATATTACACACACACAGCACCGAATACACAATACACAATATTACACACACACAGCACTGAATACAAATACACAATATTACACACACAACACAGCACCGAATACAACACAACATAAACACACACACACACACAACAATACACAATATACACACACACACACACGAACACAACACAATATTACACACACACACAGCACCGAATACACAATATTACACACACACACAGCACCGAATACACAATATTACACACACACACACAGCACCGAATACACAATATTACACACACACACACAGCACCGAATACACAATATTACACACACACACAGCACCGAATACACAATATTACACACACACACAGCACCGAATACACAATATTACACACACACACAGCACCGAATACACAATATTACACACACACACAGCACCGAATACACAATATTACACACACACACACAGCACCGAATACACAATATTACACACACACAGCACCGAATACACATATTACACACACACAGCACCGAATACACAATATTACACACACACAGCACCGAATACACAATATTACACACACACAGCACCGAATACACAATATTACACACACACAGCACCGAATACACAATATTACACACACACAGCACCAAATACACAATATTACACACACACCGCACCGAATACACAATATTACACACACACCGCACCGAATACACAATATTACACACACACAGCACCGAATACACAATATTACACACACAGCACCAAATACACAATATTACACACACACACAGCACCGAATACACAATATTACACACACAGCACCGAATACACAATATCACACACACACAGTGTCTAGTGGACATGGATTGTACGTGTAACCCCCGGTTACCTTGATGGCGGTGGGTGCGCTAGACAATGTCACCAGCGTTCCCGCGGCTTCGTACTTGACGGCCGGGCTGGAGGACTGCAAGAGGTTGTAGATGCATCGGATGAAGCGCGCTCGTTCTGAGGGGTTGGCGTGACAAACCTGCGAGTAAATAGAGGGGCGCAGGGTGAGCTCAGAGATTACAGCACATAACTGCGGGGATAGGGTTACAGAGTGCGGAGAGCAACGCATACTCCGGGTAACCGGGAGCTGATGGCAGGGTTTGCTGTGCGGCTCCCGGCCCACACTGCGATGACCTGCCTCTGTATTGGGGAGGGGGCACACAGGCTCATTCCTACAAACCCACAAGATGACATCAGGCGCTCGGACCCCCTTATCACGAGGCAGCGGCGGCATAAAGGGGCGAGGAGAGTACAGCCTGCTGGGAAAGTCCATCCCTTCAGCAGAGGTGACAGAGCGAGGCTCACCTTGTAGATGAGCTCCACGATGACCAGCTGCAGGATGTCCCCGAAAGTCTGCACTTGGTCAATGCAGGTGCTCAGGTAGTCGAGGGCGCGGTCCTGGGAATAAAGCACAGGTCAGTGAATGCCCGACGAGTCCAGGGGGCAAAAAATAAATAACAAAACAGCATTTATAGCCGCCCTGGACGGGGTGTGCGTGACCCGGCACCACGCACAAACCACGTGACCCCAGAGCGCTCACCCCGTGCAGGGACTGACCGCTGGACCTCACTGGGGTCACAATCATCTTAGGCGCGGGCAGAAACACCGGCAGGAACCGAGACTCAGCCCCGTGATAATACCTCCTGGGATCTGCCCACGTCGCGGCCGCAGACCACCGCAATACCAGTAATTTCATCCAGCGAGCCCCTCCATGACACCATCACACGCACGTTACCTGCCCTCTGGTTCCATGGGAAGATCCGGACGCGTCGGGAGATGTGCGCTCACCTGGTCGGCGTGGATGAGCATCATGAAGGCGTTTCTCTTGCAACTCGCGTCCTTCTCGTTCACCAGGAAGTCGTGGATCAGTTCCGGAGCGTCAGGAATCAGGTGCTCGAAATTCCTATGAATCGTGTGATAATGAGGAGGATTAGCTGAGACCCCCCCTGGATAGACACGAGGCAAACTCTCCCCCCTGCAGTGTGCTGGGACGGCTGGACTCACCGGTAGATGGTGTAGATGGCGAGCACGGCGTTCCTCCGTACGTAGCTGTGGCGGTGCTCCAGGCAGGCTCGGATGGCCGGCATGAGCGGCTCCAGCAGCTCGGCCTCCTTCAACTTGCAGAGGAAGCGCAGCGTGGAGCCGCGGATGAACTCGTTCGGGTGCTGCAAATCCTGTGCACAGAAAGAGGGGGGGGGGGGGAGGGTCAAACCACAGGAGTCCAACAACCCCCCCCCCACCATGAAATGAAGTGGATCTCACAGGGTTTGGGTCACAGTTACAAGGGAGGGGGGGCACGTGACTCGGCTAAATGGGTGAAGGTTTTTTTTTTATTTTTAAAAAAATCACTATTTGTGTGTGCTAGACCCAAAAATACTGATTAACTGCTGCCAGCATAGCTCGTCACCTAATATGAGACGGAGGTGACCCGAAACACCCCGTTCAATTAAACCCCCAAAACACAGTTTAGTATATCGTCCAGAAACTCGAGGCCCCAAAGCCATTAGGACAAACGTCTCTTCCGGTAACGAGATGCTTATATCAGACAAAGGCAGAGCTTAATAAAGGAGTATATTATCAAGCGAAAAAAAAAATTTCAGTGCATATACACAATAAAACGAGGCACTGCCACAAGAATATACACACCCACAAACACACAGGATAAAAAGAGATGCCGCCAGAAGAATATACGCACCCACAAACACAGGATAAAAAGATGCCACTACGAGAATATACACACCCACAAACACACAGGATAAAACGAGACGCCGCTACTAGAATATACAAACCCACAAAACACAGGATAAAGAGATGCCGCTACTAGAATATACACACCCACAAACACAGGATAAAACGATGCCGCTACGAGAATATACACACCCACAAACACAGGATAAAACGAGACGCCGCTACTAGAATATACACACCCACAAACACAGGATAAAACGAGACGCCGCTACTAGAATATACACACCCACAAACACAGGATAAAGAGATGCCGCTACGAGAATATACACACCCACAAACACACAGGATAAAGAGATGCCGCTACGAGAATATACAGAAGAATATACACGCCCACAAACATACACGATAAAACGAGACACTGTCACGAGAATATACACAACCACAAACGCACAGGATAAAACGAGACACTGCCACGAGAATATACACACCCACAAACACAGGATAAAACGAGACGCCGCTACTAGAATATACACACCCAGAAACACACAGGATAAAAAGAGAGACGCGGTGGCCTGACCAGCTTCAGAGATGGACGGTCTAGTGTAGGAGCTCCTGCTGCCACCACTGAATCTTTCGCCATAACACATCAGCAAGTGGATATGGTACTCTCCTCTACTCGCAGGACACCCAGAAGACCCACCAACACCCCAGGAGGGACACCTGCAAGCCCTATTACGGCTTACTTTGGCGCCTCGCAATCGCGGCCTGCAGCTCGGTCTCCGGCCAAGATGGCGGCCGTTCCTGCGTCGCTGGAACCATCATCGCAAGGAGGTCAGTTAGCAATGCAAAGATTAGAGATGCTTATAGCTGACCTGCCCACGCGCGCTGAACTACCCACGAGAACAGACCTTAAGGACATGCTCGACCAGATAAAGGTGACTTTTGGACAAGAAACAGCGGCAGTGAGGGCTGATATCTCGGCCATCGACACGAGGGTGGCGCGCTTGGATGAAAAGGCCATGGAACACCTGATCTGCCTGCACGATCCAAACACGCTAGCAGACCAACGACTCTCGCATAGGATTCGCCGCATTGATAATTTGGAAAATCGATTGCGGCGGCACAATATAAGGGTGAGGGGAGTCCACGAGGAAGTCACAGAAATAAAGAACTTCCTTTTGGGTGCGTTTGCTCATATTTTGGGATGCCCCCTCCGCACACACAGGGTGCTTCGTCCCAGAGCTGCAGTAGACTCCGGTCCCCCTCGTGATATTATTAACCATTTCCCGGACTTCGCACTAAAGGAGGCGATAATGTTAAAGGCTCGCGTACGCTGAAAGTGGCGTTTTGCCAATGAGACTTTCGAACTATTTCAAGATCTCTCCCCGCATACCCTGATCGCC
Organism: Leptobrachium leishanense; assembly: GCA_009667805.1. Taxonomy (NCBI): domain Eukaryota; kingdom Metazoa; phylum Chordata; class Amphibia; order Anura; family Megophryidae; genus Leptobrachium; species Leptobrachium leishanense. Next base: position 122,099,050 of record CM019072.1, on the reverse strand, counting down.
CGCAGCTCCCTACGCCCGGTCACGCAGCTACTGAGGGAGGCGGACATCCCCTACAGATGGGGGTTCCCATTTTCCCTACAAGTACGTCGGAATAACCGGCTCCACATTATCCGAACACCTCAGGACGTGGACTTGTTCCTGTCGGAGTTGCACCTTCTGCAGAATGAGGTCATTGATTGGGAGCACTTGGCCATCACGGCTCCTCTGCCAATACGCCAGACAGGTTCGCCCCGTCCGCAAAGATCACCTTGTGAAAGCTGACGCGGCACCACGCTCTGCGAACACAAACCCTGTTCCCACACAAGAATGACTGGGATCTTCAGTGTGATGTCCAGCATTTCTGGAATTTTTTGTATGGGCAGCTAGCGCAAACAGCATGACGATACCCATTACGTGTGGCTAGCAAATGGCGGACTTCCATCCCAGGTGGGATTATGCTCCCCCCGATACGACGCAAGATGAATATGATTTATAGCAGCACCGAGTCGATTTCTGGACCTACGGCTGGCAGTGGGACGGGGAACGATGGCACTTTCAGCTCGTAGCTCACTAATTAGCGACGTTTAGTTCAGACGCCGGCTACATCAATTCATGCCCCGCACAACTACACGGTGATGCTAAAGTGGTTACGCGCCTAGGGATGGCTTTGGTTCTAACTTTTTATTGCTTTCTAGTATGGCGGGCGGACGGGGGGTGCAGAGGGTGGGATAGTTCTAGGGAGGCGGGAGGGAAGGTCTCTTAAAAGGATTATCATGACGGTGTTGCCATTCTCTCCACTTGGACTCTATGGCTATAACAGAGACCTCTATTCTAAAGGCTTTTTGGGGGTTGTTTCTAGTCATTATAACTTCGGGATGGTATGACGTTATTAGGCTGCCCTTAGATTCTAAGGACTAGCACTATTGGGCAAGATCGGGACTTCTGAACCCCCCTATATGGGTGATAAGCACAAGCCACCTGACGATTTCATTCCCATTTACCCACCGATTACCAACTGCCGCTGCTTCGTGGGAGTCAGTACTTTTCCTGCCGAGCGCGAACGGTCTCATGCTTCAAATGTTTGTTACTTGGCGTCACGGATGGTGGGACGCTACATGAGCTTGTTACCCTGACGGCCTCACAGTGAGCTTCAAGGTACTTTCGTGGGCTCTACTTCTCTGCATAGTGGTTTAGCCGCGGTATAGCGCGCGCAGTTGGCCTCAGATACCCAATTTAGTGATTGTTTCAAGGTACGGGCGGTATAGCGGGATGGTCAGTAGGGCGGGGGGAGGGAATGGTTTTTAAGCGGTTTACGTGTTGATAGTGCACTGTGAGATTCAACCTTTCGATTTTAACAGGGGTTACGGTTACAGGATTGTTACCTAAGCGGCTTTGTACACGCGGTATACCTCTATGGGGCCTTTTCTAGGGTTGCAAGTCCCGATACTCATTGAGAGTTATCAGTTTCTAGTTTTGTTTCTTTTTAGCTTTAAATGCCTTGATGAGGTTAAAGGATACAATCAACATATTTGTCGTATCGATGAGATGACATGTCCACGTCTCATCATCTGCTCACACATGCATCATTTAGTTGGATGATACCGGCCCCGTTATAGGAATGCGCTGTCTGGTTCCCGATACGCGTCCCTTCTCCTGGTCCACCATTCACCTGACTACCACGGTTTTTACCCTGCTGCAATTTCGGTCAGTGACGGCGGAAATCGGGCCTTTTACCTGAGAGCTACACTCTGACTTTACTAGTACCACGCGAGGTATAGTGCATTTACCCCCAATTGAGGGTCCTCCGCCTGGCCTCTGGCATTGTGGTGGTGAGTGACGTCCAGATTGGTGCACTTAACACCTCCTTATTTTTCTGATTCTCTTTTTTGATTTTATTCTTCCTCCCCTCCCTTTAACTGCAACGCTTCCTCACCCCTCCTCTTTCCTCACCCCTCCTCTTTCCTCACCCCTCCTCTTTCCTCACCCCACCTCTTTCCTCACCCCACCTCTTTCCTCACCCCTCCTCTTTCCTCACCCCTCCTCTTTCCTCACCCCACCTCTTTCCTCACCCCTCCTCTTTCCTCACCCCACCTCTTTCCTCACCCCACCTCTTTCCTCACCCCTCCTCTTTCCTCACCCCTCCTCTTTCCTCACCCCTCCTCTTTCCTCACCCCTCCTCTTTCCTCACCCCTCCTCTTTCCTCACCCCACCTCTTTCCTCACCCCTCCTCTTTCCTCACCCCTCCTCTTTCCTCACCCCTCCTCTTTCCTCACCCCTCCTCTTTCCTCACCCCTCCTCTTTCCTCACCCCACCTCTTTCCTCACCCCACCTCTTTCCTCACCCCACCTCTTTCCTCACCCCACCTCTTTCCTCACCCCACCTCGATCTGATACTTACACCCTCACTCTTTGAACCTAGTTTCTTTCATCGTGCCTCTGTGCTCCACTACAGCCATGTCCCATATGAAACCACCATATGCTCCTTGTGATTTACACCTACAATCCCATCCCAAGGCCTCAACATTCCCGAAAAGCGATCTGGTCTCTTGCGTGACTTGAGGGCCTCATGTGCGTCCGTTGCCTTCCTCCAGGAGGCCCATTTTAGGTCGGGGTCAGCCCTGACTTTGCGGGATACATTCTATCCCTTAGGATTTTTCAGTAATTACTCCTGAAGTAAGTCTAGGGGAGGTGCAATTTTAATCTATAAAAGATCTCCCTTTTGTAATGGACGCCACGATGATGGCGGTAGATATATTTTTGTCAGGGGGTCCATTCTTGACACAAGCTATACCTTCGCATCTATATATCTGCCTAATAAAAAACAACATACCTGTCTATCACGAATACTGCGCTCGCTGGAAACTTTCCAGCAGGGGATTACTATCCTCGCTGGGGACTTTAATGTGACACTTGATCGTTTGGTCGACTCCTCTGCGGGTACCTCGACCACGCCCTGCCATGTTTTGCACACAATTCGGCGCACACTGCATGAAAATCAGCTGGTGGATGTCTGGCGAGCACTTCACCCCGTGGACCGTGATTACTCATACTACTCACAGGTGCACAAAACTCATTCGAGAATAGATTATTTCTTTATGCATTATAGTAATCTCAATTTATCAAGCTCAGCGGACGTTTTGGCCACAACGTGGTCAGACCACGTGCCGCTTAAACTGGTGCTACAATCGCCACTGTTTGCCCTCGAGAACGTCAATGGCGACTAAACGTCTCAATGCTGGATGACCCTCTCATTGGGGAGGAACTCCACACGACACTTGAACAATTCTTTGTGGAAAATTCTACATCTGACACACCTATTCCAATACTTTGGGAGGCACATAAGGCGCTCATACGGGGCTTCTTTTGACAAGCTCGTCTCTACGGTTTCAAGCAGTGAGATCTCGCTCATTTTTTGCATTACAAGAAAACAAGCCTAAAAAATACAAACAAATTTGTTGGGAGCGTGAATGGGAAGTATAGCGTATCTTCCAAGAATTTCTCTGGTAATCAGGTGTATCCAGCAGTATGTACTAAAATATATAAAATACAGATAATTGCGCAGTATAGTTACATACAATTTATATAGTTCTTGTAAATATACGTGTATATAGAACCACTCACAAACTACTGGCTCGTGATATTGCGCAGATGAGCCTCTATGGGGCGCTCCTCCCATCGACCGATTCTCTGAATGTAGCGGGTCGTATTGCAGCTGTCTATCTTCGTGGTGTAGTTATCTCAGACACAAATGGAGATATACATAGCACAATACCAGTGGTACAATTGGTGTGTATAAGCGTAGATCTGAATACTCACGTATTCCTGAGCCTCCTTTTCAAGTGGCTCAGTAAGTAGGCATGGGACCACTTAATCTCCACGGGGGGATCCTACCCCTGATGGATACAAGTTACTAGTGCAACTTCTTAGTGCCTGTCGGGAGGGGATAAGACCTCACCCTCACTCGCTGATGGCGACAATTTCTTTATTCCCAAAACCGGGGAAAGATCACACAGCCTGTGGAAATTACAGAGCCATTTCTCTCCTTAATAACGATATGAAACTTTTGGGGCGAGTGCTAGCCAATCGATTGAAAAGCTAATTAACCCTGACCAAGTGGGGTTCATCCCGGGACGCAAAGCCAGAGACGCGACAATTAGAGTCATAAATGTCATTGCTTACTCGAAACGCAAGGCACGTCCGTTATTACTTCTCTCAACCGACGCCGAAAAGGCCTTTGATCGAATACTACGGTCTTTTCTGTTTCAAACACTAAAAAGATATGGAGTTGGGGAAGCTTTTTTGAGCTGGATTACGGCGCTGTACTCGACACCGACGGCACGAGTTAGGGTAAACGGAGCACGCACACCCACGTTTCAAATACATAACGGCACACGCCAGGGATGCCCGCTTTCACCCCTTTTGTTTGCACTCAGTTTGGAACCACTGTTATCCTCAATCTGACAAAATGTGGGCATTACAGGGATACAAGGTGCACTTGCCGAACATAAGGTCTCCGCATACACGGATGACCGAATGTTCATCATATCCTGACCCTGTAGGGTCTATGCCAGAAGTGGTTAAGGAGCTTCAAGAATATGGTTTGGTATCGGGCTTTAAAATAAATGACACGAAATCTGAATTCTTGGTAATATCGCCACAAGGACATTGGCGACGAGTTCTGAGTATGTGATATGCATTTCGCCGGTGTTCCTCGTCACGCATATATCTCGGAATCCGTCTTTCCCCAGACATCGCAGAGCTATTTACATTTAATTTTACACCACTTATTGCAATCTTCAAAACTGATATTGCAAGTTGGTCCCCGAAATATTTATCCTGGATGGGACGCATCAGCGTTATTAAAATTAATATTCTGCCCCGTCTGTTGTACTTATTCCACACGATCCCTATTTATATGCCTTTATTTTTTCATTAAGGAGATACGTACGCTATTTTCCTCCTTCATCTGGCCTAACGCTCACCCTAGACTTAAGTATGACATACTCTGCAAATCAAAAAGAGGTGGCGGGCTCACGCCTGTACTACTACGCAACGCACCTAACTAGAGTGGTTGATTGGCTCGACTTGGAGGACGCACAAGCCGACTGCCCTGTATGGACTCTTAGAAACATAGAAAAATGTCGGCAGATAAGACCCTTTCGGCCCATCTAGTCGCCCAATTACATGGATACTTTACCTGGATTTATCTTTTGTTTAGGATAGCCTTATGCCTATCCCATGCCTGCTTAAATTCAATTACTGTTTTGGCCTCTACCACTTCTACTGGAAGACTGTTCCATGTATCCACCACCCTCTCAGTAAAATAATGCTTCCTGATGTTACTTTTAAACCTTTGCCCCTCTAATCTAAGACTATGTCCTCTTGTTTTGCTACTTTGTTTCCTTTTAAATATACTCCCTTCCTCTACCTTGTGGATTCCCTTTACGTATTTAAATGTTTCTATCATATCTCCTCTGTCTCGTCTTTTTTCCAAGCTGTACATGTTAAGATCATTAACCCTTTCCTGGTAACTTTTCACTCTTCCGTGGCTTCCCTGGACTGCTGTTAAAAACACTATCAAAGAACTCTCCCCGGTGGGCAGCACGCTGGCTGTTTGGCACAAGATTTGAACAAAATATGCCCCATCGACATACCCTTCTCCTCTACTACCATTGCGATACAATCCTGAATTCCCCATTGAGATCTTACAATCATTGGCGACTCGCCTCGCAGACACCAACATCGGGGCCCACCACATACTGCAGAATGGAACCTTTGGAGACACCTGACCGACCAGCCCCTACATTTGCAGAACTCTTCAACTTCCATCAGATTAAATCATTTTTGCGGAGTCTACCAAACAATAACTCTCAAACCGGGTCACTTTCCCCCTTTGAGACTCACTGTCGACGGACCTTTCCGTTAGCATGTTCACACTATGGTCTTCTGCGTGACTTGGTCAATGAAGCTCCGGCATACATGTCCCGTTGGGAACGCATTCTTAACATTCCCATATCGGATGAAGTCTGGTCTGGGACGTTGTCCCTTACTCATTCAGGTTCTCAGGTCACCAAGTTACAAGAAACGTCCTATAAACTCTTGACCTTTTGGTACCGCACTCCTGCCCTTATGGCCACATTTAATATTACCGTATCCCCGAACTGCTGGAGATGCACTACTGAAATTGGCACATACCATCACATCTGGTGGGAATGCGCTTTGATTCAAATATACTGGAGGAGAATTCAGGATCTCGTGCGTAAAACCACTGATGTGGACCTAGACATTACACCAAATATTTTTATTATCACAACTTTCATTTCCGTTGAAATCAATGAAGAAATCGGTGCTATTACGTATTCTTCTGGTAGCTAGATCTTGGATTCCTTTATTTTGGAAATCAAACACTATTCCCCCCTTAAAAACACTGGTTTGGCAGAATGGAAACCCTGAGGTCCAATGAAGAACTTGCCCCATCTCCCACAAAAGCAGCACAAGTCTCTCTAGAGACCTGGTTTCACTGGTCAACTTATTGCTCCTCAGCACAGTTCAGAAAGGCACTGGAAGAGGGTGACGGAGGCCGGGAGGACTCTGCTGCGGGGGAGCATTAGATCCTAACGATCGGTAGACTATCCATTTCTTATACATATGCTAACAGACAATGGCCCTATGACGGAATGGGGATGTTGTTCCGCCTGCGGGTGTGCTCTATCTGCGTGGCCCCCGTCGCTTACCGCTGGCCCGACTACCGAGTGACGCGCACTCGGCGTCTCGTGCGGCCTGGCGTGACCCTGGGGAAGGGTTAGCGGGCGGTGGAGGGGACCCCTGCCTAGAACCAGCCCGACCACTGAGCCATACGGCACTCAGCGTCCCGAGCAGCTGGTTCACTGACCTTGTGGGTGTGGAGTGCGTCTGCGGACGGCCGTGCGAATATGGGGATCGGATCTGCCGCGGAGGAATATTCGGATCTGCCGCGGAGGAATATTCGGATCTTATGTGGAGGAATATTCGGATCTTTAAACGGATGAATCTTCGGATCTGATCACCGCTCACTCGGTATACCGAAGCGCGGTACGCGGCCGCGCCTTCGGTTCTGATCTTAAGTCCGTTCTGTTCTTAAGTCCGTTCTGATCTTAAGTCCGTTCTGATCTTAAGTCTGGACACCGCACCCTGAGACCGCGCGGGATGCTCAGACAGTATATGCGGCGGAGAGTAAAGGACATCAGGCGAGGCTGGATGCACTGGAAAATCTGAGTTTATTTTTCACATCACATACATTTATCACTTTACACAATTAGGAATACAATGGGAATCCCTGCCCGCCCACACAAGTCCCATTGGCCCTCGCTGGCAGGAGGCACCCTGGCCCCGATTCGTATTGGCCATTACGAATCGGGGAGTTGCCGATTCGGCCATTTTACGAACCGAGTATTCTGATCTGGACCACGAGGTGATCAGAAAATGGCGGCGGGCGTGGCAGGCAAAGGGAAAATACATTACGCAATAAACCAACGGGGACACTTTATACACCACACAATAATCACATCTAAATAAAAGTACTTGTAAAACTAGGTGCGTGCCACCACACCCAAGTGTCCATAGCCACCACTGTCACTGTGCACCGCCCCTGGCTGAGGGTGCTGGGCCATCCCGTGACAGGCCCCATCACAAGGTTATTACAATTGCCTTTGGCAACATAATTCATTGTAACACTGCCATTCTCTCCCTACACTCTTTCTCTTGACCCTCCCGAGCCCCTCCCTCCCCTCTCACTTTGACACCCCACCTTATTATTTTTTTTCCTCCTCTCTCTCTTTTCTACTCTTCTATTTTTTCTTTTAACTATCTCCTGAGGTATCAGATGCCTGTAGCCAGAATTTTTCATCTATATTTGGAAAGACAAACGACGAGATTAATCTTCTGCGAATTTGTGCTGT